>JAVJIF010024746.1:0-68842 GCA_038442645.1 Agave tequilana | reverse complement strand
AACACTTGCCCTAATTTAAGCATTTCTTTTCCTAATTAATCATAAGGGGTAATGGGATTAGTATGCATGCTTGATACTTTAGTTAAGTCATGCATATTATATGTGTATGTATAAATAAGTATGTATACATGAGTATTTATACACCCATGTATATAGGTATAAGAATACCCCACATGTGTTTGACTTATTACCACCATGCCCCCATGCTTGTACCTCATGGAGAGGGGGGAGGCATGGAGAAGAGTAACTTTGATGGGATGTTTAGGGGACACATGGCACAATCCTATGGAGGGTTAGAGGCTATAAATAGAGGGGATGAAGAGGATTAAACACTTTTTGATAAAACACTCTTTTCTCTCTTCACAACCTCTCTCCCTCTGTCTCCTTTCACAACAACAACAACAGCAACAGCAACAACAACAACAACAGCAACAGCAACAACAACAACAACAGCAACAAACAACAACAACAGCAGCAACAACAAGAGGGCAGCAGCAAAATCAGACCATACAACTTCAAGAGTGAGTAGAACATGCTAATCTTAACAACATGATGAGTAGAAATAAGTAGGAATTGAAATAAGTGTAAGAGATATACAAGTATTTGACCTTATGTATGTTTTGGGTTCATGTGTTTCAATTCCGCAAGTATTACTCATGTTGTTTATGAATCCATGATTTTATTACATGTCTTGCATATTGATATTATATCGGAGGAAGGGACCGGGTTGAACCGGAGGCGTAGAAGGGGAGATTATATATTGTGTATCGGAGGAAGGGACCGGGTTGAACCGGAGGCGTAGAAGGGGAGATATATATATTGTATCGGAGGAAGGGACCGGGTTGAACCGGAGGCGTAGAAGGGGAGATTATGTTGTATGTATGTGTATATTGATAAGATATAAGTCCTATGATGTAATCATGCTTAAACCCTTAACATCAAATCTGGAATGGCTTCTTAACAGGCTCTTTTTGGGTAAGTTAGTCGACTAAGTCCCTGGGATAGTCGACTAAACGTGTGATATTTAGGCAGATACACTGCTGGATAGCAGGATTAGTCGACTACATATAGACTGTAGTCGACTAATCCCAGATACAGAGAGCAAACAGAAAGTTGATAATCTATTTTTGACAGTTTTAGTCGACTATAGTCAACTTTCTAGTCGACTAATATTTAGGGTTAGTCGACTACACCAGGAGGGTAGTCGACTATAGGTGACATCCTGAGAGTAACACAACTTTTTGACAGTTTTAGTCGACTATAGGGGAATTCAAGTCGACTAGTACTTGAGTTAGTCGACTATACCAAGGAGGGTAGTCGACTACATTAATTCTTGGCTGTTAGTTAAGAAGCAGATTCGTGTGAAGTGGACTTAGTCGACTATGGCTTCATGGTTAGTCGACTTACAGTTAGTATTAGTCGACTATAGGATGACCTAGTCGACTAGTAAGGCCTTATTACTGTGTTTGGTTTTGGTTCCTGGATAATCCTAAGATCCTATAAAAATAGTGTAGCGACACACATGCCAACCGGATAATTTAGCCATGTATACCTACTTGATAGGCATATTTAACTATTGTTTTACTCACTGAGCCGCCAAGCTCACTCTATTCTAACTCCACCTACAGGTTTGGACAAGGGCAAGGGACCCGCTTAAGGGCAATTGTGCGGGACAAACGCCACCAGAACCACTGTATTAGAACCACTTTTGTTATGTATATGATTTTGTAATAACATGCGTGCTTTTAGCTGGACGTTACTCTTGACCTGTAATTATAAAGGACCTGGTGCTGGACTCTTACTTGTATGTATATATATATTTTGACATGATAAATGTAGACTGTGTTCTTATGGATTATTGAACTATATGTGTTAATATGATAAGTCTCGAGTAGATCATTCATGTTATCTCTAGTGAAAATTCTGATGTATAGTGAAGAATCTGATGATTATATTGGAAGTATTATACCTTGATGGGTCCCACGCTTGGATTGTACAAGATAATTGTGGTTAAATGGAAAATTTTAACTGGGACCGTTACAGTTGGTATCAGAGCAATGGTTTAGAAGTAGAAAGAGTAAGAGATGATGAAATTGTTAGGTTACACGTGCAGACATGTGATCATAGTTAAGTAGTTGGCATTAGGTGTCAAGGGATGCATTAAGTTATCTATTGAATCTAAGTTACTCTAAGGACATGAGACTTATGAGTAGACTAAGGATAAGTATAGTTACCAGTGTGTCTATTTATGTTGCTTCTTGATGATAGCCGTATGATTGAGACTATTTCATGGACTTGAGATTGATACGACCTTTTTGTTTACATGTAGATGGGGGACTCCGATGTATACTGGCCCGTTTCTAGTTCCGACAGCTCGAGTGAGAGCTGGGTGGCGGATTCCATGGACTGGGGGTACGAGTCGGACGAAACTGACCCAGCGGAAACGATTATGCCCCTAAATTGGGTAGATTGTGAGGAGGTTGAGTCGCAAGCATCTAATGAGCCTGAACCGACCAATGTTGACACAGAAAGCTTTGTGGGAGATTCACTTGAGATACCAGTGACGGAGCACTCTACCACGATTAAAGAAGAAGCCCGAAGGGGATTTACATATGGAGGCGTCTTTTGGAACGAAACGTGGGAAGAGGATATGGACCTTTATGACGACTTAGACAACTGGTGCTGCGCCGGGGACGAATCACTGGAAGAAGACCCCGAGGAGGATATTGATGATAGCAGCAGCACTAGAGGAGATTCTAGTGGGGATACTCTACCCTATGAAGGGTGAACCTTGGAGCTGACGCTTTTTGATGTATATACATGTATAGGCCTAGTATGTTAGGTGATGGATATCCTTAGGGTTGTTGTATGTACCCTGGCATATATCTTATGAATGCACATGGGTTAGTCGGATATCCAAGAAGGAAGGCATGTCAGCATAATACCTTTTGTATCCATGATGGATGTAGCCATATATATATATATATAATCAGTTGCTTGTTTTCAAAAGTAATGTTATTAACATGATTGCCTGAGACTAAAGTTTTATCCCAATGCATTCCTATATTATGTAGAATGTTGATTAGACGCCCTTATTTTTATAGGGAGAACCAATGGATTTGAACCAACCACCCCCTGATGAGTCCCTCGATACGACACACTACAGTGAGATGGGGAGTGCACCCCCCGTGAACAATGATGGAGACTCTGAAGTTCAAATGAGAGGGAACGAGGGAACTCCAGGGGTAATGCCGGAGTGGCTCGCACAACTAATGACCAGAGCGAGCAGTAACAACTCCCACCGGGCACTGGAGCAGTTTCAGAAGATGAAACCGCCCGTATTTGAAGGAGAGGCGAACCCCTTACAAGCTGAATCATGGCTTCTTCAAATAGAGAAGATCTTAGAAGTTATGAGTTGCACTGATGAACAAAAGGTGTCCTTCTCTTCTTTTATGTTCCGGAAGGAAGCGGAACATTGGTGGAGGGCAGTAAAGCTTAGTATGAAGAATGCAAGGGAATCAATCACCTGGGAATTCTTGGTGAACAATTCACTGAGAAATACATTCCGGAGTCAGCCAGAGATAAAATGGCAACAGAATTCTTGGAACTACGTCAAGGCTTTATGAATGTATCCCAGTATGATCAGAAGTTCACTCAGCTATCCAGGTATGCTGATGCCTTGGTAAGGAGTGAAGCAGAAAAGACAAAGAGGTTCGTAAAGGGCCTAAGATCGGAGATTCGTGGCCGACTGATTCCATTACAACTGAGGAATTATCTCCAGGCAGTAGAAAGAGCTTTGGAGGTAGAAATGGACATACAAGAAGGTCAGGGAGACTGGGTAGAAGGAACTCCCAATTCTAAGCGCCCCCGTTATCAAGGACCTCCAATGATGACGGCATCAGGATCCACCAGTAACAAAGGGCCTGGGTTTAACACCACTTTTCATAGAGGAGGAGGGGCCAGAGGCGGGAGAACATGGTTGAGAAATAGAGACACACCCTTGAAGACACAAGCTACCTCTGCATCACATCCCAGAATCTCGGAGGCTCCCTGGTGTCGAGGTGCAGAGTGAACCATTTTGGAAACTGCCTCCTAGACAGGTCTTGTTTTAATTGTGGAGAGGTGGGACATCTAAGGAAGAATTGTCCGACAATGCGTGGAAGCCAAGGGCCGAGTAGAGAAAGTGGAAGACCGACCATGAGGACGAATCCTCCCAGAGGACAAGCCAGTAATGCCCCACGTCCTGCTGCAACCCAGTCATCGGTTCAGCAACCTCAAGTGCAAGGCAGAACCTTCGCATTAACCCACCGGGAAGCAATGGCCTCAAATGCAGTGGTGGAAGGTATGATCTCCGTATCAGGACATATTGCCCATGCATTATTTGATCCTGGAGCTACTCATTCATTCGTATATAGTGCTTTTGCTCATAAACTAAATCAAGTCTCAAAACCCCTAGGATTTCAATTGGTTGTGTCCACACCTATAGGGGAAAATTTGATAGCTAGCACTAGATATACGAATTGTAAAGTGATAATTGGAGAAATGAAGACATCCATTGATCTGATTAAGCTAGGCGAAATGGAGTTCGATGCCATACTAGGAATGGACTGGTTGTCTGCCTGTAGTGCTCATGTGGACTGTAATAAGAAGAGGATTATTTTTAAAATGAAAGGGACTCCGGAATTATTTTTGAAGGAGAGAAAGTTAGTTATGATATACCTCACATATCAGCCATCAAGGCCACCAAGTTATTGAAACAAGGGTGTCAAGGATTCCTGGCTTCGGTATTGGATACCACCAGGACTGATACAAATATTAAGACTATTCAATTGTGAATGAGTTCCCTGATGTGTTCCCGGAAGACTTACCAGGCCTGCCCCCAGATCGGGAAGTAGAATTTACAATAGATGTAATACCCGGTACTGCCCCAATTTCTAAGGCACCGTACCGTATGGCCCCTGCAGAAATGAAAGAACTTAAAACTCAATTGCAGGAATTATTAGACAAAGGTTTCATTCGGCCAAGTGTATCTCCCTGGGGAGCACATGTACTGTTTGTAAAGAAGAAGGATGGGAGTATGAGATTATGTGTTGACTACCGGGAATTGAATAAGGCAACTATCAAGAATAAGTACCCTCTTCCCCGAATTGATGACCTATTTGATCAATTACAAGGGTCTTGTGTATTTTCTAAGATAGATCTTAGATCGGGGTATCATCAGTTGAAGGTCAAACCTGAAGATGTGCCCAAATCAGCTTTCCGGACGAGATATGGACACTTTGAATTTCTAGTCATGCCTTTTGGACTCACTAACGCCCCGGCAGCATTTATGGACTTAATGAATCGGATTTTTCAACCATATCTAGACCAGTTTGTAGTAGTATTCATTGATGATATTCTGGTCTATTCAAAGAATACGGAAGATCATGAGAAACATCTTAATATTGTCCTTCAAATCTTGAGAGAGAAACAACTCTATGCAAAGTTGAAGAAATGTGAATTTTGGCTAGAACAAGTAGGGTTCCTTGGCCATATTATATCTAAAGAAGGAATATCAGTAGACCCGGTAAAGATCGAAGCAATCCAAGACTGGCCTAGACCCACTAATGTTACTGAAGTTCGAAGTTTCTTGGGATTAGCTGAGTACTACAGAAGATTTGTAGAAGGGTTTTCTCTGATTGTAGCACCAATGACTCAATTAATTAGAAAGAATAAGAAGTTTGCATGGGGAGAAGATCAAGATAGGAGCTTCCTGGAGGTTAAAGCTAGGCTGACATCTGCTCCTGTCTTAATTGTACCTTCGGGGACTGAAGGATTTGTCATCTTTAGTGATGCATCAAAACTGGGATTGGGATGTGTGTTAATGCAACATGAAAAAGTCATTGCCTATGCATCCCGACAATTGAAGACCCATGAAAGAAATTACCCCACTCATGACTTGGAATTAGCCGCTGTGATTTTGCTTTAAAGATCTGGCGACATTATTTGTATGGAGTATCTTGTGAAGTTTTTACTGATCATAAGAGCTTAAAATACATCTTCACACAAAAGGAACTGAACATGAGGCAGAGGAGGCGGTTAGAACTAATGAAGGATTATGATATCACTATTCAATACCACCCTGGGAAGGCCAATGTGGTGGCTGATGCTTTGAGCCGGAAATCAGGAGGGACCCTGGCCGCTTTGATGACTCGTCAAGCAAGAATCTTAAGAGATCTAGAAGAAATGCAAATAGAAGTGCGAGTCATTGATTCTTCAAATTCTGAGTATCAACTGAATCAAGTGAGTATCCAAATTAATCTATACGACAAGATCAAAGAGGCCCAACAAGGAGATACTCAAATAAAGAAGATGATGAAGAAAGTGCAAGAAGGAGAACTCAAGGAGTTTCAAATAGAAGGTGATGTACTGCGGCTTGGACGCAGATTATGTGTGCCAGATGTAGCAGAGATCAAAGAAGAAATAATGAAGGAGGCTCATAGCACACCTTATACAGCCCACCCCGGAAGCACAAAGATGTATCAAGATCTGCGTCATAACTTCTGGTGGGAAGGAATGAAGGTAGACATTTCAAATTTTGTCCACAAATGTTTAGTCTGTCAACAAGTGAAGGCAGAACATAAGAAGCCCCCAGGTTTGTTAGTGCCTTTATCTATTCCCGAATGAAGTGGAGTCAAATTGCTATGGATTTCGTCACTGGACTTCCTCGGACGTCCCAAGGACTGGATACAGTCTGGGTAGTGGTAGACAGACTCACTAAATCTGCTCATTTTCTGCCTATCCGGATCAATTATTCAATAGAAAGACTGGCTCAGGTATATGTCCGAGAGGTAATTAGATTACATGGAGTACCTGAATCCATTGTATCAGATCGAGACCCAAGATTTCAATCAAGATTTTGGAAGAGTTTGTCCAAAGCTATGGGCACTAGATTGCAACTCAGTACAGCAGCCCACCCCCAAACAGATGGACAGTCAGAAAGGACCATTCAAATATTGGAAGATATTTGAGAACCTGTGTGCTAGATTTTGGGAGAAGTTGGGACAACTATTTACCCTTAGTGGAGTTTGCTTATAATAATAGTTATCAGTCCACTATGGTATGCCTCCATTTGAAGCATTGTATGGCAGGAGGTGTAGATCACCAATCTGTTGGGAGGAAGTTGGGGATAGAAGACTGTTCAGCCCTGATGTAATTCAAGAGACTACTGAGAAGATCAAGCTAATCAAGGAAAGGATGAAGGCAGCCCAGAGCAGACGAAAGCTTATGCAGACAATCGTCGCAGACCATTGGAGTTTGAGGTAGGGGATAGTGTTTTCCTGAAGGTGTCTCCCATGAAGGGAGTGAGACGCACCGGTAGTAAGAACAAATTAGCCCCTAGATATGTGGGTCCGTTTGAAATACTGAATAAAATTGGACGGTTGCTTACCGCTTGGCCCTACCCCCTGCCTTAGAACGGATGCACAATGTATTTCATGTCTCTCAACTGAGGAAGTATGTGCCCGATCCTGATCACGTCATCTCCCATGAACCCCTGCATATACTAGAAGATATGTCTTAGGCGGAAGAACCAGTACAAATTCTCGATCGCAAGGAAAAGCAATTGAGAAGCAAAAATATTTCTTGGTCAAGGTCTTATGGAGAAATCAAAACATAGAAGAAGCCACTTGGGAGCTGGAAGAGGAGATAGAAAAGCCTATCCACATTTGTTCCAAGGTACGTTAAGTTTCGAGGACGAAACTTCCATAAGGAGGGTAGAATGTAACACTTGCCCTAATTTAAGCATTTCTTTTCCTAATTAATCATAAGGGGTAATGGGATTAGTATGCATGCTTGATACTTTAGTTAAGTCATGCATATTATATGTGTATGTATAAATAAGTATGTATACATGAGTATTTATACACCCATGTATATAGGTATAAGAATACCCCACATGTGTTTGACTTATTACCACCATGCCCCCATGCTTGTACCTCATGGAGAGGGGGGAGAGGCATGGAGAAGAGTAACTTTGATGGGATGTTTAGGGGACACATGGCACAATCCTATGGAGGGTTAGAGGCTATAAATATAGGGGATGAAGAGGATTAAACACTTTTTGATAAAACACTCTTTTTCTCTCTTCACAACCTCTCTCCCTCTCTCTCCTTTCACAACAACAACAACAGCAACAGCAACAACAACAACAACAGCAACAGCAACAACAACAACAACAACAACAACAGCAACACAACAACAACAACAGCAGCAACAACAAGAGGGCAGCAGCAAAATCAGACCATACAACTTCAAGAGTGAGTAGAACATGCTAATCTTAACAACATGATGAGTAGAAATAAGTAGGAATTGAAATAAGTGTAAGAGATATACAAGTATTTGACCTTATGTATGTTTTGGGTTCATGTGTTTCAATTCCGCAAGTATTACTCATGTTGTTTATGAATCCATGATTTTATTACATGTCTTGCATATTGATATTATATCGGAGGAAGGGACCGGGTTGAACCGGAGGCGTAGAAGGGGAGATTATATATTGTGTATCGGAGGAAGGGACCGGGTTGAACCGGAGGCGTAGAAGGGGAGATATATATATTGTATCGGAGGAAGGGACCGGGTTGAACCGGAGGCGTAGAAGGGAGATTATGTTGTATGTATGTGTATATTGATAAGATATAAGTCCTATGATGTAATCATGCTTAAACCCTTAACATCAAATCTGGAATGGCTTCTTAACAGGCACTTTTTGGGTAAGTTAGTCGACTAAGTCCCTGGGATAGTCGACTAAACGTGTGATATTTAGGCAGATACACTGCTGGATAGCAGGATTAGTCGACTACATATAGACTGTAGTCGACTAATCCCAGATACAGAGAGCAAACAGAAAGTTGATAATCTATTTTTGACAGTTTTAGTCGACTATAGTCAACTTGCTAGTCGACTAATATTTAGGGTTAGTCGACTACACCAGGAGGGTAGTCGACTATAGGTGACATCCTGAGAGTAACACAACTTTTTGACAGTTTTAGTCGACTATAGGGGAATTCAAGTCGACTAGTACTTGAGTTAGTCGACTATACCAAGGAGGGTAGTCGACTACATTAATTCTTGGCTGTTAGTTAAGAAGCAGATTCGTGTGAAGTGGACTTAGTCAACTATGGCTTCATGATTAGTCGACTTACAGTTAGTATTAGTCGACTATAGGATGACCTAGTCGACTAGTAAGGCCTTATTACTGTGTTTGGTTTTGGTTCCTGGATAATCCTAAGATCCTATAAAAATAGTGTAGCGACACACATGCCAACCGGATAATTTAGCCATGTATACCTACTTGATAGGCATATTTAACTATTGTTTTACTCACTGAGCCGCCAAGCTCACTCTATTCTAACTCCACCTACAGGTTTGGACAAGGGCAAGGGACCCGCTTAAGGGCAATTGTGCGGGACAAACGCCACCAGAACCACTGTATTAGAACCACTTTTGTTATGTATATGATTTTGTAATAACATGCGTGCTTTTAGCTGGACGTTACTCTTGACCTGTAATTATAAAGGACCTGGTGCTGGACTCTTACTTGTATGTATATATATATTTTGACATGATAAATGTAGACTGTGTTCTTATGGATTATTGAACTATATGTGTTAATATGATAAGTCTCGAGTAGATCATTCATGTTATCTCTAGTGAAAATTCTGATGTATAGTGAAGAATCTGATGATTATATTGGAAGTATTATACATTGATGGGTCCACGCTTGGATTGTACAAGATAATTGTGGTTAAATGAAAAATTTTAACTGGGACCGTTACAATAGGTCTCTGTTTAGCCGTCTCTCTCTGTTTTTAGCCTCTCGCCTCGTGCGTTCTCTGTCTGTGCTCTGGTGGACTATTTATAAGGAGAGCAGGGGTATAATTGTCCCTTGAAAATATGGAAACAGATTGAGTCAATCTGTTTAAATCTGAAAAGTAGCCTTGCTGCGAGGCTAGAATCAGCTTCTGCGAAGCTAGGAATAGCAGGAAGGTCGGTCTCCTGATCTGTTTTGATTCTTTCCATATAATTGGAAGATCTCCCTTGATCCTCTTACTCGTTTTAGGAGAGTCAAGAGATTATGGCAAGCAACTGCCAAATTTGATCTCAGATTTGATCTTGATTAGATTTGATCTTGATCCTAAATTGATTTGATCTCATCTGGAGATTTAATTGGTCAAAGGTTGACCATAATAGACTCGCAGCGGAGCTGCTACGCCAAGCTCGCAGCGGAGCTAGAAGAAGCATCTGGCGAAGTCAGAAGAAAGCTCTTCAACGGAGCTAGATAACATCTGTGGCGAAGCTACCAAACATCCTTCTGAGCGGTTACGTGTGGCTTCGAGCGAAGCTAACTCTCTGCGGAGTTAACTGAGTACTTCAGGCGAAGCTGTAAGTTAGCTCCCTGACGGAGCTTTGAATGGCTTCAAGGCGAAGTTGGACAATCTTAGCCTCTCAGGCGAGACTATCCCTTTGGGCTCATGTGATGCTAAGTGTTGAGCTAACTTAGCATCTTAGACTTGTTTAGGTCTCTTCAGAGACAATCTGGGCTCACTGTCTGCTTCACTGGATCAATAGCGTCCAAGTTGCTGCTTTGTCCCTCGGAGATGGGTACAGAATTGGTCGTCAGCTTGTCTGTCACTTGTCTTTTGTAAATCTCAACAAGTTTAGACATTGTTCAGGCCAGTAAGAATCTTGTCTTTTTTAAACTGTCAACAAATCACGGACTGATTCTCTTTTCTTCTGCATGATGGAAAGAAGTTTATCCATGGTTACCTCAATGTCATCCTCATAGAAGCGAGAGAGAAACTGAATCTCTAAATTGATTCAAGAGTTAATGGAACCCTGTGGAAGGCTTCTGAACCAATCGAAGGCCACTCCTTTAAGAGTCCCAATAAATAACCTGGCCATAATAGCATCATGATCTATGACATTACCAGTTTGGGACCCGAAGTAATAGATATGTCGGTTTGGCGAGCTCTTAAAATCATACGTATGTAATGTAAGTGGCTTAAACTTTGGCAGATATGGCACTGAATCTCATTCAAGTGGGTAAGGACGTGTCATGTTTGCCTTCTTCAATTCATCCCTCTGAGCTAAGGATGCGATCTGAGCTTGTATGCCTTTAAGAACCTCGACATCGATGGAAGAGTTTTCTTTTGACTTCTCAGTCTTAAGTTGTTCATCATCATTACGCTCCTCCTCATTATAATTGCTTCCAATATCATTGTTATTTCGGCTGGTGATGAACTGAGCTAGCATTTGTTAGATGTTGTCCAAGCCTTCTTGCTGGACCTTGGAAGTCTGCTCTTGATCTTCCATCCGTCGACGAAGGTCATCATTGTTGTTATCGGCCATGTTAACTGACACTCTGCTTATTTGCACAGAGCTAACTATTACTGAAGAGGCATATCCACTAGCTTTTCCCTTATCATCTGAGCACTAGAAGAGGCTTTTTAGTGGTTGGGGTGACATCACCCGAGTTGAAAAGGATGGTTGTTCATAATTATAGGGTATTGCTACCTGGATCTTATGCCTCAAAACACACCTTCTTGTCCTACTAAGACTTGGCGCAAGCCAGGGCTATAGTCTGAATCTAGAGAACTGAATGAAGGGGAGTTAGTATCTCGTTTCCCTCGTCTGCCCCTGAGCCGTTCACGTCCCGTCCCTATCATGTTGACGGATGCTGAGGAAAGATATAGCAAGTTTCGTGCTTTGCTCTTTTTATGAGGCTTGACAGGGGCTCGAATCGATAGTCGATTGAAAACTGACTGTCGGGCTGGAAGAGTGGCGGGGACTGGCCCTAGTCAGCAATGACTGAATGGACCGTCACCAACTAGCATCCTACTTGTTCACAGCAGGAGGAAGAGGTATGGAGTAGTCTAACTTCTATTTGTTAGTTAAGAACTCTCGTAGATCGATATTAATTAAGCTTACACGATCTTGTACAGAGACTTGAGGCGATCATGTAATGGGCTGTTCAGGCTAGAGAACTCTAACATTGAAGCTCCTGTTTTTAACTACAGGTGATTTGAAAATCACCTCATCAGTGGTATTAGCTTCGCTTTGCAAAGCTATACTTGTAGCTCTGCCCCAAGCGCGAATTTAGCGCTAGAAGACTTTGGGAATGAAGTCGTGGTGACTTTGCCTTTGCACAAAGTGGTGCTTTGTTCTTTCCTTTGCGGCAAAGGTAATTAACACTGCAGAGTGCTTTAGTTCTAGCCTCGCTCCTAGGAACTTTGTTAGTACCCTTAGGACTGGAGCTGCATAGTTTGTACCCTTAGGTACTGACGCTGCATAAGCAACGCTATCAGCACTTAGAACACCCCCTTAACTCCGGTCATAGGGGTGAAATTAGCACTGGGAATTAGCGCTCTCGGGTTGGGCGAAGACAATGCAAATTCATGCTCTTGTGATTCCAAGTCAGCCTCACGGCTAGCATCAGCAATGCTGCTAAGACTTAAGGGCGTCTTACCCTTGTCTTCACAAGAGAGGCGAAGTTATGCGTTAACTTCGCCTAAAGCTTCGCGCGAAGAGGATTTTTGCTTCGCCTTCCACATCTGCTTGGCCTGAGCAGTTTTAGGTTCGTGGGGAACCTGTTTGGCTTCGCGTGAGACATTTTTAGCCTCGGTTGAGACTGAGGTGAACTGGAGCGAGGTTCGCCTAATTACACCCGCGGTAGATAAAGCCTTGGCTGATTTCTGTTCTATAGCCACTGGAGCTTTGGCTACTGAGACCCTCATTTTCTTCCATGCATGTCGTGCTAGGCTACCCCCAGAGAGGAGTTCCTCGAACTTCTCTTGGTCAAAGTGGATGACCAAGTTTTAAATGATAATGGGTTCAACATTCTGACTGTTCCATTGCGACATCATCTCCTTGCTACGGAAGAAGACAGTAGTCCCTAGCGGAGTCGCCATCTTATTTTTCATTAAATATAAACGGGGAAACCTACAAAAAAGAATAGTTTAGGAGCAAAATTACAAGTAATTCTTAAAAGAAAATTACAGATAGATCTCCTCTGAGATTTCTGGGGCAGTATGCCAGTAGGAATCTGATCAGCGCGCGATCACTTTATCCCTTTGGCGATGCAATCAGTCAGGTGGTCAAGCTGCCTTCTCGATAAAATTTCCTTCTCGCTTGGTTTCGAAAATCTTCGTGGATAGGAGGCGTGTTAGAACCCTGAATGAAATAGAATTGAATATCTGAAGTTTTGGAAGCAAGCTGAGGCTTTGGAAGCGAAAAGGCAAGAAGGCACTTTTGCTATAGGTCTCTTTTTAATCTATCCCAATTTTTCAGCCAACCTCCTCTCTTAGCCAAGGGCTATTTACAGCAAAAATAGGGGTGTAACTGTCTCTTGAATTTAGCAAGACTTCACGCAAGGCTAAAAAAATAGCCTTGTCGCGAGGCTAACTGCGACCTTTCGGAGAAGCTAGTAAATTCGTGTGAACTATTAATAACCATCGTCGCTTAATTGTCTCCACTTAATGTGGGACAAAGTGGGCGGCTGTAACCGCCCACTTAAAGTGGCATTAACCCTACTAAAGTAGCGGGGTTCACCCATTAATCCCTCGTGGGATTTTGAAACAGTCAATTGATGACCTGGTAAAGCTCGCTGCGGAGCTAAGTGAGAAGTTCTCTTTAGGCGAAGTTACCTTCAACGCTTCATGCGAAGCTAGAACTTAGCTCATAGCGGAGCTAGGTGAAGCTTCAAGCGAAGCTAGGAGTTTAGTTCAAAGCAGAGCTAGACCATTCCTTCTTCCACCGAAGCTAGGAGTTCAGCTTAGAGCAGAGCTGGATCATTCCTTCTTCCAGCGAAGCTGGGGATGAAGCTTCTAGCGAAGCTCTAAGGTTAGCCTTTGGCGGGGCTAATGGGAGCTTCGTACGAAGCTAGTGGCTTCGGCCTTTTAGCGATCTTGGATCTCTGCTAGGTATTTGATCAGACTTGGCTTCAGGCAGCTTTGGCTTACTGTCTGCTTCACTAGATCAATAGGGTCAAAGTCGCTGCTTTGTCCCTCAGAGATGAGCAAACACTAGTCATTAGCTTTTCTGCGACTTGTCTTTTGTAAATGTCGACAAGTTAGGCATGTTCAGCCCGGTTGAAGAAAAGTCTGAGAGTTTGTCTTTTTAGAGTGTCAACAGCGCTCGTCGGCCAAGCGCATGGGGGAGGAGGCGGGTCACGCACGCGGCTGCGAGAGCACATGGGCTTGGTTGCGTGGGGAACTCACCAAGGAGGGGGTTTAGCCTGGTGTTTTGCTCTCGTGGATGGCCAATCGGGCTATGCGAATTCACGACCATGGTGGGATGGCCGGGAGGAAGGGTGGATGGGATCCGGCGAGGCCTCGTGAAAGAGGAAAGAGGTAGCCTGAATTTATAGAGATAGGGGGAGAGAGTATGTGCGGGTGTGAGAGTGAGTGGGGAGATGAAAAACGTGAAAGACAGATGGTGGGAAATGGGGAAGCAAAGTGGAAGACGTTAGGAAGGAGGTGGAGACGTGGTGAAAATGGTGGGAAAAAGAATAGGAATTCTACAGATTTCAATAGCTCGTGTGTCTTTCCTTATCACAAGCCAATGTGGCCTAGTTGTGGAGGTGCGAGGAATTGGGGGAGGGGGTCACAGGTTCAAAACTATGATCACGCTAAAAATATGGTTTTCATTTTTATGTTGGAAGAATAAGGATGAAAAGTTTAAATATGTTATATGGCATTTCCCTACCACACACCAATGTGGCATAGTGGTGGGGGCTCGAAACCTCTGCCGGAGCACTCTATCTCCTCCGCGTCCTCCGCGCGCCTCTCCGGAGCCATGGCCGAGCTTCCCTGTGAGTTTTCCCTTCACTCTCTCTTTATAATGTGCTGTGAATATGTGTGTGTGTGTGTTGTTATAAAATGCATTGGTGTTTGATTGTGCATGTGTAGTGTAAATTTATATCTGTGGGATGGCATCTTCCATCTCTCCGTGGATCGTCATGGATCCCATCGGCGAGCACGAATGAACCCGCATCTTTCCCAGCGAAGTCCTCAAATCGCAGGCACTATCCGTGGATTTCGTCATCACCGTATCCATTATCGGAGATCATCGCAAGCTTCCCCCGCAGCATGCGTGAGATCTCCTCTCATTCTTTCATGTTTCAATGCACTCTCTTTCTCTCATTATCGCTTTCTCTCTGTTGAATAAATGTGCATGTGCATGTGTTTGGAATTATGTAAGGATGGTGTATTTTAATTAAACTGAGTGGGTTTTTAATTATTTCTTGTGTGTTATTTACATACATATGCATGCATGAAAGTATGAGGTGAGCGAGGAGAATTTGCCCCCCTCGGGTTCTTTTTCAAAGGTAATAAAGAATGATAGAAATTTATCTTAGTTTCTAGAAGTGATTTAGTTGCTTTGGGTATGAAGGTTGAATTGCCTGAGGCACTGAGCTTTGCCTTATTTTCTGAAAGGAATAAGTTTGTGCTTTATCCCTATTTTTTTAGATGTCTAGGCTTAGCCATGTCACCTAAGGACACGACTGTTTTTAGTAAGTGGTGATGATAGTGGAAAGAATGTGTGAGAAAGGTGAGAATAATTTAGCTTCTGGCATGGGGAGGGGGTCTGTTGAGTCCTTTCTTGCATTAGCTGATGCATAAGTAGTGAAAGTACACCTAGAGGGGGGATGAATAGGTGTATGGCTAATCTAATGACAAATGATGCGGAATTAAAAACTAATTGCAACACACTTAGTATAACCAAAGAGTGTAGCCGAATTTTCGGTGAAGGGCTCTGGACTATCTCCTCTAAATTCCTCTAGATAAGAATTGAGGTGCTATGTAAAGCTCTCTTGGTTCAACACAAGTGAGGCACACAAACAATACAAAGCATATAAGTATGATATGAACAATATGAAATAATGCAAGGTATAAAGAGAGAGAGAGAGAGTTAAGAGATAGTGGATTAATCACAAACACTAAGATATGTTTTGAGGTTCGAGCCACTGCTCTACGTCTCCGCCTTCACACAGAAGGATTTTCACTATATCTTTCACACAGGACTTCCCACACAGGAAACCTCCACTGAGGATTTGGGTAATACAATCTAGGAGTACATGTTGGCCCAAAGGCCCATCACTCTAGTTTTGATGATGATTAACTCATGTAGTTATAGTACTAATGATCTTGTATTTATTTAGTCTCAGATATTTGATCAAAATCTTAGTAGGTGTTTAGCTTTAACAAAGAATTCAAAGTCAAGTTTTGGAGCTAGCACGTGTTGATTCAAGAGCTCGCGCATCAAGAATGCTTAAAGTAATCAAGAGGAGTCTAGCTCATTGGATCAAAGTTTGGACCAAGTCAAGAAGGAGAAGAAGTTTCTCAAGTGAAGATTTTTCAAGAGAAGACTTGTGTCTAAGTTTGTTTGTGATAAGATTTTATTTTTAGATAAAATATAAACGATAGATTAGTTGGTGGATTGCTCAAGTACATATACACTCACACACAAGATTTAGATATGTTTTCATAAAAGAGTTTTCGTTTGGAAAAATACCAGTTTGGTTTTTAAGATTAAAAATATACATGTGTTTTATCAAAACTTATTTTAAAGCTTAATGTCAAAAACATAGATATTTCATCATAATAGTTGATCATATCCATACACACTAAGCTTCAAAAGTGTTTAGAATATCTTATTTTTGTATTTGGAGAAGTTTTGGAAAAATCAATTTTGAAAAATACAGATTTTTGTTTAAAGCAAAACTTTCATATTACAAAAATAGTTCAAAATGTTTTTAACATGTTTTGATTTTTACTCAAACATGTTTGCATATCAAAGTATATCAATGAACTTATTTTTATAGATTTTATGAGAATTTATGGGATTTTATTAAAGATAAAAAGACCGAGTTTTTTTATCCCCTAAAATGTTGGACTGGCTTTCTACCGATCGACCGGCCGGTCGACCGAGCCTGAAGTCGGGCGGTCGACTGATGTGAACAAACGTGCACAGCCAAGGGCCAGTCGACCGCCAGAAAGCCTCTGCTCTCTGAAAATGGCCCGATCGACCGGGCGGTCGACCGCTTGGTCATTTGCCAGTTTATGGTCGACTGGTCGGTCGACTGCTGGCACAACGGTCAGAAATCTGACCGTTGACCAATTGACTGGGCTGTCGACCGACAGCAGATCAGTCTGCTGAGTTGGCCTCCAACGGTCACATTTTTGAAGCCTATAAAAGGGGCTTCCCTTGGACTGTTTTCGACAAGATTTGAAGTAGGTTTCAAGCTAGTTTTTGATACATCTTTTAGTGTTTATCTCTACTTGTTTTAGAGCCAATATTTCTATATCAAAAGGAGAGTTTTTCAAGAGTGTTTGAAAAAAGGGTTCTTGAGTTTTTCACCATAAATTTATCCAAGTTTTTTTCACAAATACTTGAGCTATCCATTGCTACATCAATCCTATAGGGATCTTTATTGTGAGAGAGTTTTAGGTGATCAAAGTGTTTAGATCACCAAAGTGTTCATTCTTGTATTTGAGGAGGCGGACTTGCGGGTTCATGTTGTTTCGAGTTCTAGTGAGAGCTCGGTGTAGAAGTGCGACATCGGCAAGCTAGTGTGCTTGCGTGTGTAGTTCTTATGAGAATAGGAGAGGGACTAGTGAGTCCAAGGAGTTTTATAATGAACTCGTTGTAAGTGTTGTAGCACCGAGTGATCCGGTGGGATCGTTTATAGTGAAAATCCTTCATAGTGTTGAAGGCGGGGACATAGAGTAAGGGTACTCGAACCTCGAAACAAATCTCCCGTGTTTGCGATTGCTCTCACTCTCTCTCTATCTCTCACTTGTGTTTATATCTTGCATGATTATATTGCTTTCATCTTTATATGCTTGATATATCTTGTGCTATATTGTTATATGCTTGGGAATTGTTTGCTCACACTTGTATTCAACTAAGAGAGCCATAGCGGCACCTCAACTCTTATCTAGAGGAATCCTGAGGAGGTAGTCCAGAGCCCTTCACCGGGAATTCGGCTACGCTCTTGTGTTATACTTGGTGTGTTTAGCATAATAGTTTTTAGTTTACATAAATAGTTTTAATTCCGTATTTATTCACCATTAGATTAGCTAGTCACCTATTCACCCCCCCTAGGTGATTTCAGTACACAACTCCTCTCTCCAACAAACACAACCTTTACACAAGGGACAAGGCACAACAACAATCACCTCTACACTTAGAGGGATGGGCACTTAGCCAAACAACAATCACCTCTCACTAGAGAGATAAGGCTCAAAGCCAACACTCTAACAATTACCTCTTCACTAAGAGGGATACCAGCACAACCAAACACAACCTCCACAATCACCTCTACACAAGAGGGATACCAACAAATACAAGAAAGGTTACAACTCTTGGTGATCTCAAAGACCACAAACTAATTTGTCTCACCAAAACTAGATCCTATAGATATGATAGATATGATAGCTCAAATGTGAGAAAATAAAATGTTTGGAACAAAGAAAAACACTTGGGAAAATCTCCAAATAGATATTGAAATCAAGACCAAAAATCAATTCCCAAAAGACTCTCTTTTCTTTGAATTTTCCTACACTTAAAAAACAGATACAAATAAATCTTTTAACCACAAAAACTCTTGCTGAAAAACTCTTGAAAGATGAGAAAAATTCTCTTCTCAAATCTTGGTGAAATCAGCTAAGGAGGGGAATATTTATAACCCTCCAAAAAATCTGCCCGTTGGCAGCAGGAACGGGCAAAAATGCCCTTCCGGTTGACCGCTCGGTCGACCGGCCAACGGTCATTTTTATGACCGTTGAGCCTCCGGTCGACCGCCCGGTCGACCAGGCCAAAGCCAACGGTCGACCGGCCCCTACCCGAGAGTGGGGTGCTTTGAGTTGGTCGACCGCGCGGTCGACCGGCCGAATGGCTGGCTTTGTGCATGTCCCGTGCATATCAGTCGACTGTACCAGTCGACCGACCACTGGTCCGATCGACCGCTAGTCAGTCTGGCTGGGTTTTTATAGGGATTAAAAACTTGTCTTTTTACCTTCAAAAAAAATCTCATAAAATGCACATAAATTCCATAAAAATAAGTTCTTTTAAGATCTTTCAATAACAAATATGTGTGACCAAAATTTAACACATATTATAAACAATTGGACTATTTTCATGATATTGAAATTAGGCTTTAAACAAAAATCAGTATTTTTCAAAACTTGAATTTTTGAAATGGAAAACCTTTTTCTCCAAAACTTGTATAATTACAAAAATATGATATTTAAACAACTTTGAAGTATATTGTATATGGATAAAATCCAATATACATGAAAGATATTATATCAATATTTTTGACATGAAATCCAAAATCGGTTAAACCAAAAATCAAAACAAATAAACTTTAAACTCGTGTGTGTATGTGAACTTGAGCATATCAATACTATCTACCTTTACACAAGATCTAAACATACTAAATACAAACCGTGGTCTTCTTATAGAACTCCTAGTCCAATTTGACTCGATCTAAACACGATCCAATGAGCTTGACTCAAACCGAGTACTAGATGCGATCTTGACGCTCGAGCTCTTAAATCAACATGTGAAAGCTCCAAAACTCCATTGCCGAAGCTAATCACCTACTAATATCTTGGTCAATTACTGAAACTATTTAAACACAAGATTATTAGTAAACTATAACTACATGAATTAATCATCATCAAAACTAGAGTGATGGGCCTCTGGGCCAACAATCTCCCCCTTTTTGATGATGACAAATCTCATGGAGTTATATATGCATGGATCAAAGTTAAGCTTTATAGAAGCTCTCCCTTAACTTATGCATAGAAATAAACAATAAAGATATTCAATGAAGTACATAAACCAAACAACACATATATGCAATAAATGAAAAATACTTCTCCCCTTTTTGCATAAACAAAACATATATGCTCTGATACCAATTGAAAATAAACATGCATATATAAATTCTCAAATTTCTCTCCCCTTTTTGTCAAATCATCAGCAAAGGCGTATAAATAAACTCAAAAAAAATTTCTCTCCCTTTTCCCAAATCAAACAAGAAGGAAGTATATGCAATATACATTCATGAAGAAAAGAGACGTAAAGTTAACTCCCCCTGTATACATGTATTACATGAAAAAGAGATGACTAAACCCTAATCATATAACGCATAATATACAATGTATAAAAGGAGATATGAAGCTCCCTCTCCACACGTGTAAGACATAGAGAAGAGAGGTCAAGCTCCCCAATATGAGATACACTCAACATGAATTTATATATAGAGAAGATGTTAAGCTTCCCTTTCATACATGCAATACATATCAAAACATTATGATACCAATTGAAAAATATATCAATTTATGATAAAGGTATACATCGAAACATTATGATACCAATTTATGATATCAATTAAAAATAAACAAAACATTTTTGAGATACCAATTAGAAGTAAACAAAATTTTAAGATACTAAAAGAGACCGATTGAAAATATCTTGATACCAATTTAAAATGTCTTATAAATTTTGATATCAATAGAAAATGAAACATTATATGTCTTTGATACCAATTGAAATATATATATATATATATTGGGAATCTTGATACCAATTGAAAGTAACAACCAATTTGTTTTAAGTAAACATAACTCATATCAATATAGATACTAATTTAAAATGAAATATGATACCAATATTGAAAATGTTAGCATATACTAAAACAAAGTATTTTTCATCAGAAAGAATGGGAGTAAGATACCAATTGAAAATAAAATCGATTGAAAGACAAAACGCGAATTTTCTTCCCCTTTATGAAGTACCAATAAAAATGATGCATAAGTATGTATAAGATACCAATTGAAAAATAATTGACATTAAGGACTAAATCAAGCTTAGCATAAACTTAATTTGTGCTTTAAGATGTAAAGATATTATAAACACAATCAAATCACATATATATGTATGAAAATGTAAATACCAATCGAAATTGATATTATTTGAAGCTTGAAGCATTCATATATAAAAAACAAAATATGAGTATGCAAACTTAAAAATATCAATTGTGATACCGATTGAAAATAGAATGAGGATCAAATATATAATTCATACCTACCACCCTATTCATGCACATGTTAAAAAGATATTCAATTTGAGCATATAAGGCATGGACGGGTATCCAGCTGCCCTTTGGAAGGAAAGGGATTTAAAAAATAAAATTTGAAAATAATTTAACATGTTTGAAAACTCTTCCAAAATGAAGAAATACGCAACTAGTTTTATGATAATCTTGAAAACTAGTACGAAATCCTTCAAGTAAGGAATAAAACTAGAATATATCCATGAAAATATGAAAATCGCACAATCATCAACACTCAATTAGCAATAAAGCTCATATAAGCTCTTGGAAATAAGTCATCAATAAACATCAAACATAAAGTGTAAAAAGTCATGTAATCGACAAAATCATGAAAATAGGGCATTTAAGCTCAATGAAGTTCCTTTATCAAAAACATGAAAAACATCAAACCTAAATATACTTCAAGGTATATGTATGTTTTGTCTAAACTAGAAGTATACACATATCCCACACACAAATGAGTCTATAATATAAATTTGCATGAAAACCAAGTGACTCAAGGGTATACACGTATATCTAAAGTTTTAAACAAAATTAACATATACATGAAGCTAAATACATTATCATGAAAACATGTCCAAAAAAAATATGGAATAAAAGTTGAAATGCGAGAATCATCAAAACTAGGCTATACTAGTAATCTAATGGATACAAATGAGCATTAGGCACAAACATACGAAAATCAAATGTAGGTCACTAGTCGTACAAGTATCTACACAAGTTTTAATGAAAACTACATCTTAAACATGTAATCAAAACATGAAGCATAAAAGAAAATATAAACCAATATGATCATTATGGTGAATGCATATGTTTTAGAGTTATGATATACACAATAGTTAAACTAAAGTGAGCACACAAAATAACAATTCATATAAATATGGGTGTATATCAATTACTATACATGTATGTCATAAGTCTAATTATCATGGCATATAACATAATGAGCATTAAAACATGGCATGCTAAAAATCAATAATCTAAAAGCATGTAAACAAATAAGGAGTTAGAGATAGTTATCAAAACTATTAGGGTACATCTCTAGATCTTCAAACCATGGTGGTCCTCCCACCAAAGTTCCTTGAAGGTGATGCATCCAAAGTAGTATCCATCAAACACAAAAGCATCCACCATCAAGGTACCAATGCCCTCACGTCAAGTGAGAGCCCACACCTACATCAAATAAAATAGGAGTGAATTTTGGTACCCATACTCTATTGGGTTCATGGGGGTTAGCACTTTTCCTAACCCAAAAAACTTGTTTGAAAATTTGAATCATTTAATCTATCATAACAAAATTTTACAATGAGGCCCTTACGTCCACAATATGTACATGTGTACACATGAGCATACATGGTATCATGTGTGTGAGCATGAGAAGCATGTGCATGTCGTGTATGGTGTGCATGAACATGTGGTGCATATTTCTTGTGACACAAGGATTCCAATTTCTTGTGATCCATAGCACATTGTCTCAAAGTGGAGCCCGAACAATCAACACTTTTCTTCAATACACAAATATCATTTTTAATAATAAAAGAAGAGGTGGAGCATGCAATAGGTATACAAGATGGTGAAGCATGGCAAACATGTGAAGACAAATCATTTTTCAAAGATTTATTTTTCTTTGAAACCAAATCTAGTTTTTTTGAAATTGAAGCAATTTTATTTTTCAAATTTTCATTCTCTTTTAAAATAATCTCAAGTCTTGAAGATAGAACTTCATTTTTCTTCAAAATAATGTCACAATCATTTTTATTTTTAAAATTTTGTTTTCATTTAGAGCAAGGTCAAGTTGGGATTCAGTAAGTCCCTTTCATAAGAAATCTCATCCCTCTCTTGCAAGACCAAATCAAGTTTTGAACACAAATCCTTATTTTTTTATTTAATTTAGTACTTTTCTTTTTCAAAACATGGTATTTTTCAAGCAAGTTTTCACAAATAAGAGATAGTTCTTCATTTAATGCATTGGCATCAACATAATCAGCACCGAAAGAACTAGCACTATCATCTAGATGAGTTTCCGAATGTACATCAAGGGAGTCATTCTCTTGGACCATGAAGCAAGCTTGTTCGGATTCATCCTCACTAGATTCTTCTCCATAATGTTTGGCGTTTGAAGCTTTAGAGAGATCAAGGTGTTCTACACTGCAAAAGCGAAATCACAATATGAAACCATACATAAATATTCTTTGCTTGGTGTGTTTCTAAGTTCCATTAGGGTTTGTGCGTTGGCCTCTATATGCTTGCTATTACCAAGATAATATTTCTTGGTAGCAGCAAGGTAACATGCAAGCCTAGGATTTTTAAGTAAGCACTCATTCTAAGCTTCCACATATCGATATTAGAAACATCAAACATGGGAGGGGCAAGATAATCCATGAGTGAGTGTAAACAAATATGTGTGCAAATGCGTAACTAGATTAGCTAACCAAGATCTCACTCCTAGGTGGTTAAACCTAATATCAGGAGCGTAGGCTCTGATACCAATTAAAAGTACACCTAGAGGGGGTGAATAGGTGTATGGCTAATCTAATGAAAAATGATGCGAAATTAAAAACTAATTACAACACACTTAGCGTAACCAAAGAGTGTAACCGAATTCCGATGAAGGGGTCTGGACTATCTCCTCTAAATTTCTCTAGGTAAGAGTTGAGGTGCAATGTAAAGCTCTCTTGGTTCAATACAAGTGAGGCACACAAATAATACAAAGAATATAAGTATAATATGAATAATATGAAATAATACAAGGTATAAAGAGAGAGAGTTAAGAAATAGTGGATCAATCGCAAACACCGAGATATGTTTCGAGGTTCGAGCCACTGCTCTACGTCCCCGCCTTCACACAGAAGGATTTTCACTATATCGTCCACACAGGACTACCCACACAGGGAACCTCCACTGAGGATTTGGGTAATAAAATTTAGGAGTACACAACTCCTCTCTCTAACAAATACAACCTCTACACAAGAGGTAAGGCACAACAACAATCACCTCTACACTTAGAGGGATGGGCACTTAGCCAAACAACAATCACCTCTCACTAGAGGGATAAGGCTCAAAGCCAACACTCCAACAATCACCTCTTCACTAAGAGGGATACCAACACAACCAAACACAACCTCCACAATCACCTCTACACAAGAGGGATACCAACAAATATAAGGAAGGTTACAACTCTTGGTGATCTCAAAGACCACAAACCAATTTTTCTCACAAAAATTAGATCCTATAGATAGGATAGATATGATAGCTCAAGTGTGAGAAAATAAAGTGTTTGGAACTAAGAAAAATACTTGGGAAAATCTCCAAATAGATATTGAAATCAAGACCAAAAATCAATTCCCAAAAGACTCTCTTTTCTTTGAATTTTCTAACACTTTAAAAATAAATAAAATAAATCTTTTAACCACAAAAACTCTTGCTTAAAAACTCTTGAAAGATGGGAAAAATTCTCTTCTCAAATCTTGGTGAAATCAGCTAAGGAGGGGGCTATTTATAACCCTCTAAAAAATCTGCCCGTTGGCAGCAGGAAAGGGCAGAAATGCCCTTCCGGTCTACTGCACGGTCGACCAGCCAACGGTCATTTTTATGACCGTTGTGCCTCTAGTCGACCGAGCCAAAGCCAACGGTCGACTGGCCGGTCGACCGGTCCCACCTGATAGTGGGGTGCTTTCAGTTGGTCGACCGCGCGGTCGACCGACTGAATGGCTGGCCTTTGTGCACGTCCCGTATACATCGGTCGACCGTGCCGGTCGACCGACCACTGGTCTGGTCGACCGGTCCGGTCGACCGCCAGTCAGTCTGGCTGGGTTTTTATAGGGATTAAAAACTTATCTTTTTTACCTTCTAAAAAATCTCATAAAATACACATAAATTTCAAAAAAATAAGTTCTTTTAAGATTTTTGAATAACAATATGTGTGACCAAAATTCAACACATATTATAAACAATTAGAACTATTCTTGTGATATTGAAATTAGGCTTTAAACAAAAATCAGTATTTTCAAGACTTGAATTTTTGAAATGGAAAATCGTTTTCTCCAAAACTTGTATAATTACAAAAACATGATATTGAAATAACATTGAAGCATATTGTATGTGGATAGAATCCAATATACATGAAAGATATTATATCTATATTTTTGACATGAAATCTAAAATCGGTTAAACCAAAAACCAAAACAAATAAACTTTAAACTCGTATGTGTATGTGAACTTGAGCATATCAATACTATCTACCTTTATACAAGATTTAAATATACTAAACACAAACTGAGATCTTCTTATAGAACTCCTTCTCCAATTTGACTTGATCCAAGCGCGATCCAACGAGCTTGACTCAAACCGAGTACTAGATATGATCTTGACGCTCGAGCTCTTGAATCAACATGTGAAAGCTCCAAAACTCCTTTGTTGAAGCTAATCACCTAGTAATATCTTAGTCAATCACTGAAACTATTTAAACACAAGATTATTAGTAAACTATAACTACATGAGTTAATCATCATCAAAACTAGAGTGATGGGCCTCTGAGCCAACAATCTCCCCATTTTTTATGATGACAAAACTTATTGAGTTATATATGCATGGATTAAAGTTAAGCTTCATAGAAGCTCCCTCTTAACTTATGCATAGAAATAAAAAAAAAGATATTCAATGAAGTGCATAAACCAAACAACACATATACGCAATAAATGAAGAATACTTCTACCCTTTTTGCATAAACAAAACATATATGCTCTGATACCAATTGAAAAATAAACATGCATATATAAATTCTCAAATTTCTCTCTCTCTTTTTATCAAATCATCAACAAAGGGGCATAAATAAACTCAAAAAAAATTTCTCCCCCTTTTTGTCAAATTAGTCAAGAAGGAAGTATATGCGATATACATTCATGAAGAGGAGAGGCGTAAATTTAACTCCCCTTCATACATGCATTATATGAAAAAGAGATGACTAAACCCTAATCACATAATGCATAATATACAATGAATAAAAGGAGATGTGAAGCTCCCTCTACACACGTATAAGACATAGAGAAGAGAGGTCAAGCTCCTCAATATGAGATACACTCAACATGAATCTATACATAGAGAAGATGTTAAGCTTCCCTTGCATATAAGCAATACATATCAAAACATTATGATACCAATTGAAAAATATATCAATTTATGATAAAGGTATATATCGAAACATTATGATACCAATTTATGATATCAATTGAAAATAAACAAAACATTTTTGAGATACCAATTAAAAGTAAACAAAATTTTTAAGATACTAAAAGATACCAATTGAAAATATCTTGATACCAATTTAAAATGTCTTATAAGTTTTGATATCAATAGAAAATGAAACATTGTATTTCTTTGAAACAAATTGAAATATATATATATATTGGGAATCTTGATACCAATTGAAAGAAACAACCAATTTGCTTTAGGTAAACATAACTCATATCAATATAGATACCACTTTAAATGAAACATGATACTAATATTGAAAATATTAGCATATACTAAAACAAAGTATTTTTCATCAGAACGAATGAGAGTAAGATACCAATTGAAAATAAAATCGATTGAAAGATAAAACACGAATTTTCTTCCCCTTTATGAAATACCAATAAAAATGATGCATAAGCTTGTATAAGATACCAATTGAAAAATAATTTACATTAAGGACTAAATCAAGCTTAGCATAAACATAATTGTACTTTAAGATGTAAAGATATTGTAAGCACAATTAAATCACACACATATATATATATATATATGAAAATATAAATACCAATCAAAATTGATACTATTTGAACTTTGAAGCATCCATATATAGAAAATAAAATATGAGTATACAAACTTAAAAATATCAATTGTGATACCAATTAAAAATAGGATGAGGATCAAATGTATAACTCATACCTACCACCCTATTCATGAACATGTTAAAAAGATATTCAATTTGAGCATACAAGGTATGGACACCTATCCAGCCGCCCTTTGGAAGGAAAGTGTTTTAATAAATAGAATTTGAAAATAATTTAACACGTTTGAAAACTCTTCCAAAATGAAGAATACGCAACTAGTTTTATGATAATCTTGAAAACTAGTACGAAATCCTTCAATTAAGGAATAAAACAAGAATATATCTATGAAAACATGAAAATCACACAATCATTAACACTCAGTTAGCAATAAAGCTCATATAAGCTCATAGAAACAAGTCATGAGTAAACATCAAATATAAAGTGTAAAAAGTCATGTAATCGACAAAATCATGGAAATAAGACATTTAAGCTCAATTAAGTTCCTTTATCGAAAATATAAAAAAAATCAAATCTAAATATACTTCAAAGTATATGTATATTTTGTCTAAAGTAGAAGTATACATACATATCCCAAACACAAATGAGTCTATAATATAAATTTGCATGAAAAGAAAGTGACTCAAAGGTATACATGTATATCTAAAGTTTTAAACAAAATTAACATATACATGAAGCTAAATACATTATCATGAAAACATGTCCAAAAAAAAATATGAAATACAAGTTGAAATGCGAGAATCATCAAAACTAGGCTATACTAGTACATCTAATGGGTACAAATGAGCATTAGACACAAATATACAAAAATCAAATGTGGCTCATTAGTTGTACAAGTATCTACACAAGTTTTAATGAAAACTACATCTTAAACATGTAATCAAAACATGAAGCATAAAAGAAAACATAAACCAATATGATCATTATGGTGAATGCACATGTTTTAGAGTTATGATATACACAATAGTTAAACTAAAGTGAGAACACAAAAATAATAATTCATATAAACATGGGTGTATCTCAATTACTATACATGTATGTCATAAGTCTAATTATCATGGCATATAACATAATGAGCATTAAAACATGACATGCTAAAAATCAATAATCTAAAAGTATGTAAACAAACAAAGAGTTAGAGATAGTTACCAAAATCATTAGGGCACATCTCTAGACCTCCAAACCATGGTGGTCCTCCCACCAAACTTCCTTAAAGGTGATGCATCCAAAGTAGTATCCATCAAGCACAAAAGCATCCACCATCAAGGCACCAATGCCCTCACGTCAAGTGAGAGCCCACACCTACATCAAATAAAATAGGAGTGCATTTTGGTACCCATACTCTGTTGGGTTCATGGGGGCTAGCACCTTTCCTAAACCAAACAAATTTGTTTACAAAATTTGAATTATTTAATCTATCATAATAAAATTTTACAAGGTGGCCCTTACATCCACAATGTGTACATGTGTACACATGAGCATACATGGTGTCATGTGTGTGAGCATGAGAAGCATGTGTATGCCGTGTATGGTGTGCATGAACATGTGGTGCATATTTCTTGCAAAACATGGATTCCAATTTCTTATGATTCATAGCACATTGGCTCAAAGTGGAGCCCAAACAATCAACACTTTTCTTCAATACACAAATATTATTTTCAATAATAGAAGAAGAGGTGGAGCATGCAATAGGTATACTAGATGGTGAAGCATGACAAACATGTGAAGACAAATCATTTTTCAAAGATTTATTTTTCTTTGAAACCAAATCTAGTTCTTTTGAAATTGAAGCAAATTTCATTCTCTTTTAAAATAATTTTAAGTCTTGAAGATAGAACTTCAATTTTCTTCAAAATAATGTCATAATCACTTTTATTTTTTAAAATTTTGTTTTCATTTAGAGCAAGGTCAAGTTGGGATTTCAGTGAGTCCCTTTCATTAGAAATCTCATCCCTCTCTTGCAAGATCAAATCAAGTTTTGAACACAAACCCTTATTTTCTTTATTTAATTTAGTACTTTTTTTTTTCAAAACTTGATATTTTTCAAGCAAGTTTTCACAAACAAGAGATAGTTCTTCATTTAATTCGCCGGCATCAATATAATCATCACTGGAAGAACTAGCACTATCATCTAGTTGAGTTTCCGAATATACCTCAAGGTAGTCATTCTCTTGGACCATGTAGCAAGCTTATTCGGATTCATCCTCACTAGATTTCTTCTCCATAATGTTTGGCGTTTGAAGTTTTGGAGAGGTCACGATGTTCCACACTGCAAAAGCGGAATCACAATGAGAAATCATACATAAATATTCTTTTCTTGGTGTATTTCTAAGTGCCATTAGGGCTTGTGCATTGGCTTCTATATGCTTGCTATTACCAAGATAAGATTTCTTGGTAGCAGCAAGGTAAACATGCAAGCCTAGGGTTTTTAAGTAAGCACTCATTCTAAGCTTTCACATATCGATGTTAGAAACATCAAACATGGGAGAGGCATGGTAATCCATGAGTGAGTGTAAACAAATATGTGTGCAAATGCAAAACTAGATTAGCTAACCAAGATCTCACTCATAGGTGGTTAAACCTAATATCGGGAGCGTAGGCTCTGATACCAATTAAAAGTACACCTAGAGGGGGGTAAATAGGTGTATGGCTAATCTAATGACAAATGATGCGAAATTAAAAACTAACTGCAACACACTTAGAGTAACCAAAGAGTGTAGCCAAATTTCCTGTGAAGGGCTCTGGACTATCTCCTCTAAATTCCTCTAGATAAGAGTTGAGGTGCTATGTAAAACTCTCTTGGTTCAACACAAGTGAGGCACACAAACAATACAAAGCATATAGTATGATATGAATAATATGAAATAATGCAAGGTATAAAGAGAGCGAGTTAAGAGATAGTGGATCAGTCGCAAACACCAAGATATGTTTTGAGGTTCGAGTCACTGCTCTACGTCCTCGCCTTCACACATAATGATTTCCATTATATCGTCCACACAGGACTTTCCACACAGGGAACCTCCACTGAGGATTTGGGTAATACAATCTAGGAGTACGCAATTCCTCTCTCTAACAAACACAACCTCTATACAAGAGGTAAGGCACAACAATAATCACCTCTACACTTAGAGGGATGTGCACTTAGCCAAACAATAATCACCTCCCACTAGAGGGATAAGGCTCAAAGCCAACACTCCAATAATCACCTCTTCACTAAGAGGGATACCAACACAACCAAATACAACCTCCACAATCACCTCTACACAAGAGGGATACCAACAAATGTAAGAAAGGTTACAACTCTTGGTGATCTCAAAGACTACAAACTAATTTTCCTCACAAAAACTAGATCCTATAGATAGGATAAATATGATAGCTCAAGTGTGAGAAAATAAAATGTTTGGAACAAAGAAAAACACTTGAGAAAATCTCCAAATAGATATTGAAATTAAGACCAAAATCAATTCCCAAAAGACTCTCTTTTCTTTGAATTTTCCAACACTTTAAAAACAAATAAAAATAAATCTTTTAACCACAAAAACTCTTGCTGAAAAATTCTTGAAAGATGGGAAAAATTCTCTTCTCAAATCTTGGTGAAATCAGCTAAGGAGGGGATTATTTATAACCCTTCAAAAAATCTGCCCGTTGGCAGCAGGAAAGGGCAGAAATGCCCCTCCGGTCGAACGCCCGGTCAACCGGGCCAAAGCGGTCAACCGTCCGGTCGACCGGCCCCCACCCGAGAGTGTGGTGCTTTCAGTCGGTCGACCGCGCAGTCGACCGGCCGAATGGCTGGCCATTGTGCATGTCCCGTGCACATTGGTCGACTATGCTGGTCGACCAACCACTGGTCCGGTCGACCGCCGGTCAGTCTGGCTGGGTTTTTATAGGGATTAAAAACTTGTCTTTTTACCTTCTAAAAATCCCATAAAATACACATAAATTTCCCAAAAATAAGTTCTTTTAAGATCTTTGAATAAGAAATATGTGACCAAAATTCAACACATATTATAAATAATTTAAACTATTTTTCTGATATTGAAATTAGGCTTTAAATAAAAATCGGTATTTTCCAAAGCTTGAATTTTTGAAATGGAAAACCGTTTTCTCCAAAACTTGTATAAATACAAAAACATGATATTGCAATAACTTTGAAGCATATTGTATATGGATAGGATCAATATACATTAAAGATATTATATCTATGTTTTTGACATGAAATCCAAAATCAGTTAAACCAAAAACCAAAACCATTAAACTTTAAGCTCGTGTGTGTATGCGAACTTGAGCATATCAATACTATCTACCTTTACAGAAGATCTAAATATACTAAACACAAACCGAGGTCTTCTTATAGAACTCCTTCTCCAAGTTGACTCGATCCAAACGCGATCCAACGAGCTTGACTCCAACCGAGTACTAGATGCGATCTTGATGCTCGAGCTCTTAAATTAACATGTGAAAGCTCTAAAACTTCTTTGTTGAAACTAATCACCTACTAATATTTTGATCAATCACTGAAACTATTTAAACACAAGATTATTAGTAAACTATAACTACTTGAGTTAATCATCATCAAAACTAGAGTAATAGGCCTCCGGGATAACAAGTAGGGCATAAAAAGAGTAGAGAGAGTTTATAAAACTCTTAATTGTTTATAATTTTCCTGAGTATAGGATTATATTTAAGGGATGGCCAAGAGGATTGGTGTCTTAGCTATGGACAACGTTGTTGTGGGTGGATTCATGCCTGTGGGTAATGGAAGAAATGTGTGTGTGGGATGGTGTGGTTGTTGATAGTGGTTCGACATTCAGTGATGTTTTCCTACAGGTTTTACTTATGCCTTGTTATTTTTTGTGATGTGTTTATCAGCTTTATAAGGGATTGATAGGAAAAGATTGTGTGCACTATCTATTATGTAGCAGAGTTTGGATTATATAATAGGATTAGTCATTCTACTACTTTTATTCGGTTCCCGATGTGATGTATTTAAACTGTAATCTGATTAGGGCTTAAAGATGATCAGTTGTGATGATAGTTAAAAATGTGGATACTTGTATTAGTTATTTATCAGCATTTATTCTTCTTTGTTGGAGATAATCAGATGAAAATTGGATATCGATGAGTGATTAAATAGGAAATATTTATTAAAAGAATGAAATCTTGGACTTGAACTTGTAAGTAGACACGGCTGAGTTGGAGTTGACTTGGAGGTTGAAGAGTAGGCGTACATTGGGTTGATCTGACCTGGTGGATTTTAGAAATATATACTTGATATGATTCTTGAGTTTTGAGATCTTTTGATTGACCTGGATAGAGTGAGAATATGTGATGATCTTGATCTGATTGGAGTGTAGGGATTTGATTGGATGTATCAGAACATGTAGTTATTTTAGTTATTGAGATTCAGATATATCGGTGACTTAGGATCGGTATATCGATGACTTGAGGATTAGTGTCTAGACTTGTTACTAAAAGTTACTGGGAAGGTATCTTTAGATTGTAACACTCGGTACAGCTCTATCCATTGTATACTCAGTTACGAATACTGTCCACTATTCTTTTATTGTTCACCATGTATATCATCGTTGTTGACTGTTATACTGTACTGTCACTGTATTGTCCCACTATTCTAGGTAACATGGATAACTGACTGATTTAATTGAATAAATAATAATATAAAAAAAGATAACTTACACTGGGATTGAGAAAATTGATGGAGAAGACAACATTTGTATTTCGGGTGGACCTAGGATACAAGTGGCGCTGCCAAAATGAGGGTTCCACTGCTGGGTTCCCAGAGATGACTGGCATCCATCTGATATTACTACTGTTATTGTTACTTTTGCTGAGTACCTAGCGGTACGGCCCCAGTTCAGCGCCAGGCATTAGGGCCATGGTCTTGGGTATGTATGGGACCCACCTAAAACATGGACAATGTCTCCAACCAATCAATTTCAATAACTTAGAACCCTAATTGACACGTGTGGAGGCGTAGTATGGGATGCGCCTACTGCATGTGGCAATTGGTGTTCGTTGACATAATTAATAACAAAATTGAAATCTTACATTGACATTGTAGACTGAACTTGATATATATGACTGATTATAGACATCTGATTATACCAATGACCTGATGTATATCTGACTATAGCACTAACTGACTTTATCCATTTGATTTATAAACTATGATAGACACCTGACTGTCCATCTGACGCCTGATTGACATCTAATTTTGTAATGCCTGACTTTATTACTTTATATTCATGTTTTATATGTCATTTCTATTTTATTCCAGTATATATGTTTCATAGTCTGCTTACATTTATATGCACATGCACTTTCCCTTTAATTTTTATACATTCATGACTCTCTGGATTTGCACATACAGTATTGATGTTTTATTTATTTGATTAGATTTTGATGTGACCGTACATGTTGCGAGGAGCCCAGAGTTCTCACTGTTCGATATTTGGTATTCCTACCTTCTTATTCCTGCTATTATTCTTTGATTCCTTTATATCAGACTTAGTTTCTATTACATTTCTTATTTCATCTGAGATCATGTGTAGACTTTATATGTATTATTGCAGTGTTGTTGATTCTTCATGGTAATTATATAACTTGTTCAGGTTACTTTAGGCTTATCGTGTATACGTGGGGTATTTTTCTCACGGTGCGTCGCCGACTCTTATCGCGACTCTGTTTTCATGTATTTTGAGAAGCGGGGTGTGACAGGGTTTTCTTGGTATCAGAGCCAATTTGAAATAAAATGGACCTGATTCTTACCGGTGACTTGAGACAAGCTATAGTTTCACTGCATTATACATATACTATGCATACGATGATATTGACTCCATTTGGAATTGATCATCCTCCCTTTTGGAATCCATCTCTTGAATATTTTATATCCCTGGTTACATCTCTTACACTAGAGTAATATGGATTCTATCTTAATTTCTATCCTTCTTCTCGATTCTATTCTCCTGATTTTATCTCTTGGAACTGGTTACTCAATGTTGAAGTTAGTATCAGATATCGGAGCGCGTAACAGAAGCGTGGTGTCACAAATAGACAACTTGAAAGCTTGTTTTCTTCTCCCTTATTTTAATTCTTCTTACCATTCTCTGCCTTATCGAAATTTCGAGGACGAAATTTTTATAAGGTGGGTAGGATTGTAACCCTTGGTTCTCAATATACGCATGTCAATACTGGTATCCGATACTGATTTAATCATCCTGATAGCTGGGTTAAGGCTATTTTATCTCAAGATATTATTTTCTAATATTTTAAATTTTTCTTAATTTTTTTGAAATTTCTTTTAGAATTATTGGAGAAGAATCTTAATCTGGGATCGATCGGTGTCACAAACTCACCCTAGAATTTTTAATTAACAATAAGGGATGAATTTCAGGGATCCGACTTCACAATAATGTTCATAATGACATTTTCTATTTTTTTGAATTTTGAGAATTTTTCTGATTTAATAGGAGTTTAATAAAATAAACTAATCATTAAATGCTGGTTTATTAAAAAATGCAATTAGAATAATATAAAAAAATTGAACTCACATATATGTTTGTCACAGGTTTCGAACCCGTGATCCCCTCTCCAGCTCCTAAGCCCCAACTACTATGCCACATTGGCGTGTGGTAGGGAAGTGCCACATTGGCGTGTGGTAGGGAAGTGCCACATAACATATTTAACCTTTTCATCCTTGTTCTTCCAACAATAAAATGAACACTATATTTTCAGCGTGATCATAGTTTTAAACCTGTGACCCCCTCCCCAATTCCTAACACCTCCACCACTGGCGACATTGAATTGTGATAAGGAAAGACACACGAGCTATTTAAATCTGTAGAATTCCTATTCTTTTTGCCACTATTTTCACCATGTCTCCACCTCCTTCCCTCGTCTTCCACTTCGCTTCCCTATTTCCCTTCCAAGTCGCCTTTCTGTGACACCATGCTTCTGTTATGCGCTCTGATATCTGCTACTAACTTCAACATTGAGTAACCAGTTCCAAGAGATAAAATCAGGGGAATAGAATCGAGAAAAAGGATAGAAATCAAGATAGAATCTAGATTACTCTAGAATAAGAGATGTAACCAGGAATATAAAAGATTCAAGAGACAGATTCCAAAAGGGAGGACGATCAATTCCAAATGGAGTCAATATCATCATATGGATAGTATATGTATAATGCAGTGAAACTATACCTTGTCTCAAGTCACCGGTAAGAATCAAGTCCATTTTATTTCAAACTGGCTCTGATACCAAGAAAACCCTGTCACGCCCCACTTCCCAAAATACATGGAAACGGAGTCGCGACAAGAGTCGGTGATGCACCGTGAGAAAAATACCCCGCGTATGCATGCTAAGCCTAAAGTAACCTGAACAAGTTATATAATCACCATGAAGAATCAACAACACTGCAATAATACATATAAAGTCTACACATGATCTCAGATGAAATAAGAAATGTAATAGAAACTAAGTCTGATATATAGGAATCAAAGAATAATAGTAGGAACAAGAAGGTACGAATACCAAAAATTGATAGTGAGAACTCAGGGCTCCTTGCAATATGTACGGTCTCATCAAAACCTGATCAAATAAATAAAACATCCATAGTTGGATGTGCAAATCCAGGGAGTCAGAACTCTTAGTGAATATGTAAGAATAAAAGGGAAAGTGCATGTGCATATAAATGTGAGCAAACTATGAAACATATATACTGGAATAAAATAGAAATAACATATAAAACATGAATAGAAAGTAATAAAGTCAGTCAGTATAAAATCAGATGTCCAAACAGGTGTCAGATGTACCGTCAGGTGTCTATCATAGTTTATAAATCAAATGGATAAAGTCAGTCAGTGCTATAGTCAGATATACTGATTGGTCACTAATGTTGCATATTTAATATCATATTTCCATACTTATTTTAGAATAAAACTCTGCATTGTCCTAATTAATTGTTTAATTTATTTGCAAGCCCAATCTTTAAGGAGAAGAAGAGAAATGAGCCCAAAGCCCACCAAAATTCTGAATTAAATCAGAGTTAATTCGAGCTCACTGAATCAGGGCAAAATCAAGAGGTTGAAAATCGGTTGAGAAGAATCCTCTCAGAATCGATCGGTTAAAGCCAAGAATCCAAGGCCATTTCGTCAGAATCCTGGACCCAAACGAAGAAACTAACTGAAGATAAATGCAAAAGGATATCCCAGGGAAACCCACCAACAGGGTGTGGCCACCTGGCCACACCTTGGCCGCGAAAATGCGGCCAAAGCCGCATTTTCGCGGCTTTGTTAGGGAGTTAGGGGGAGCGTTTGCTCCCCCGACCTCCCCGGGATCCTATAGATTGGGTTTTTGCCTATAAAAGGCCTGTACTTGCGCTGAAAATTGGACGCCAATGCAGAGTTAGGATTTAGACTAGTTTTTCATTTCTTAGTTTAGGTTTTTGTTTTTCTTTTTCATGTAATTTTAGTTTTTATATATGTAATCCAGAGGAGATCAGACTTTCATCGAGGAACAAAAATGAAGCTTGAGCTATAGTGACAATGGTGTAAGGTTTTCTTTCTTTTCTTTAATTGTTATGAAATCGAATCGATGTTTTTTCGTTGTAAGTACTTTCTTTTAGTCTGCTTCTTCTTCTCTTTTCTACTTCACTTTTCTTTTTGGTATAACTGTCTTCCAAGTGAGTCTAAAGCATCGAAAGAGCCTTGCCTTTGCAAGTGCCACTGATAGCTCATGACGATGGAATTGTGAGTCTCTCTGTATCATTTCATACTTGAAGTAGTCTTGATGATGTAATGTGGAAGAGACCAAAAAATCTACTCTTATGGGCTATGCGCTGATTGCCTCCAATTCAAGGTAACATCGTCGCAAAGACTCAAGGTAAGCTTTTGTTGGAAAGAAGGTGAGTAATTATTTGTATTTCTTTTCTTTTATTTCTGTAAATTAAATCATCAACAATACCTCTTCCAAATCGTTTTCACTCTTCTTTCCCAAACTCATTTGTACATAGTCGCTTCTTTCATTTTCTGATTTTTTCCACTTTCTATTCTACCACTTTCTTCTTAACTTTAACATAACTTTCTTTTTCATTTTCTTAACTTAAAAACAGAGAAGAACTCTCGTTTTGTGTTCATAAGATTTCAATAAAGAATGTAAACGCTTCTATCGCAAAACCCTCCTTGTGGATCACGACCCGCATAGCCACTTGCTATAGCGGTAAGAATTGAGCACTTGCACATCCTAATCTTAAGTTCTGTAATTCCGTATTTTTTGTGCAGCTTTAGCATCAATCAAATTTTGGCGCCGTTGCCGGGGAGGGTAACGTTTTTATTGAAATCTGAATTTTTATTGAAAATTTTTTAGAACTAAAGAATTTTCTTCTCTGTTGCAGGTTATAGGGCAAGCAAAGCAGGAAATTAAGGTTGCAGTGACATACAAGTGGTCTTGGGCCTCTGCTGTAGAAAGCAGAGACCAAGGGCCCTCTGATTTGCCGCGTTTGCGCGGCCAAAGCCGCGGATCTGCGAAAAAGAAGAGTTGACTACTAATAGATTTTGTGCAGGGTTGCTTACTTTGCCAAAAACATAGCTTGCTGCATCTTTATTTCTTATATGCCATCACCATAAACCTTCTAATAAACCAACAGTAAAAAGTTTGTTGAAAAAGTTAAAAAAAAATTGATTAGACGTTTGCATCTTAGGCACGTGTCTTTTCAATTCCTTTATTTTACTGTTGAAGAGTGCTGGAGTAAGGTACGTATGCATTGCATTTAGCATAGGACTCACTTATTGGTTGATTTATATCGCTTTGAGTGAATCTTACATATCTTGTACACTTGCACTAATTGATTTTAAGGGCACCAACCCAATAACAAGATAAGGTGGGGATTTAATCACCCTTCCTTAGCCCAAAAATCAGATTTCAAGCACTCACTAACCCAAGCCTAACTTAAAATGAGTAGACGTTGGCCCTAGGGACATCTCGGACGCAATTAGGAGATTATCCTAAGGGGGAAAGGTGTTGGAACTTGACTCCTACCAAATCAGTATCTAGAAAAGGGATTAAGGGCCGAAAGCCCGAAGGTTGGTGGTTATTTAATTAAGGAACGTCTTTTGACGGAAAACCTCCCACCAACCTTGCCCTGACCTGGCTGATTAGCTTGTGGTCAAAGTCTGCATTGGACCTCCCGTGGACAGTCTAATCAGTTAGGAGTCGTCTAGGTCATAGGTCTACCCTAACTTAGGTTAGAATTTTTTTTCTTTTTCTTTGTTTGTTTATTTGTTTGTTTTTCTTTCTTTTTGTTTGTATTCTATTGTGTGATATGGCTTATAATAATAATTTTTTCAACTTTAATAATAATCCATATTACACATCGAATTCTTTTTCGGATATTACCAACCCGGCATATCATAACTTTAACCAACCTAGTGTGCCGGATTGGTCTTATCCGAATGAATATAACCCATGCCCCCATCGTATGACTATAATTTCCATAACGATTTCAACTCTTCACAGAGTCAGTGGGGATTCACCTCCCTCGAGCATAATTATCAACCAACTTGTCCTCCTTCTCCACCTAGTCCACAATATTTTCAAGAGTTATACTCAGTTCCACTCGTCCAAAATAGGAAACGATCAATTTTGGAAATGAGTATGCGTGAGTCCAAACACGAATCCCAAAATCTGATGGACTCACAATTTCACTACCACTTCCAAGAAAATTCTTCATCTTTTCATCAAAACAATGAACCTATCAACTATGAAAAGATGCTTGAAGCCATGACTCAGGCTCAAAACACTCGTAATCATGACATAGATATGATGGTCGAATCTCTACGTTCTCACCGTTGGACCAGTTCTGATGTCACTAACCATTCTGTTAGAGCCGAAGAGTCATGTAGTTTTGGAAATCAAGATTCCATTTCAAAACAACCATTTGAACTTGCCCAAACTCCAAATTTTGAAAAAGATATTGACAGTTTAGCAAGTTTTCCTTTTCCTAAAATAGAACTTGAAAATGAATATGATCCTGAACCCCAACTTAGTGATTCAATTCTACTTCCTGATTCGATTATGACTCCGATATCTTCACCTGATTTTGATCTTTTCCCCGAGTCAACGTTGGATCCTATGCCTATTCATCATGAAATTGAATCCCCCATCTTTGAGGATCATATTGAACTTGACCAATTATACAATTTTGAAAATCCTATTGACAAATTGGCAAGTTCTCAATTTTTGATATTGAACTCAATGAGATATGTGACCTAGATTCTCAAATCTGTGATCCAGTTGAACTTTCTGAATCAATATTGACTCCTGTTTTGTTACCAAACTTGAGTAATGTTTTAGAGTCAGTTTTGATTCCTCCACCTATCATTCCTGAACTGGAATCACCCATATTAGGTCACATCCCATTGTTAGAAAATACATGTGGACTTGAGTTTCAACTTCTTGACTTGGACCCGCTTCTTGAACCAATTTCGACTCCTGAACCTTTACTTGACTTAAGTCACCTTCCTGAGTCGGTATTAGTTCCTGTCCTTCCTGAGTCCAAGTCAACCGTTCTATCATTTCATACTCCATTCTAGGACGAGGTGGTTGGCAAATTTGACTCCGAAATTAGTTATGGAATATGGAAATTAGATGGGGTTAAATATTTAATAAAGATCCTTTATGGATACATCTTTTTAATGGGTTATATTAGAGAAATTTCTGGTGGGTTCCTCCGAGACCCAAGAAAAGTTAATTGGGCTGCGTTTCGTGGACCAATCAGACCACCACCGGAACCACCACCTTAAGGTCACCATTTTCCTTCCCTTTCTTCTTTTTCATGCATCTATGCATTAATTCATACATTGAGGACAATGCATGAGATAGGTGTGGGGGAGGGTCTAACATAACTTTTCTTGTTCTTTAAAATAAAAAAAAAGAAATTAACATTTTTCTTTACTTTTAAAAACTTTTTGAAAAATAGAAACAATATTTTGACTTATTTTTGTAAGAAATTAAGTTAATTTTAAGGAATAGGAAAATCCAAATTAGGATTTCTTATACTTGGTCAAAATAAGATTATTTGTTTGATTTTTAGAGTTAGGAAGATAATTTGTCAAAGTAATTTGGTCTTGATCTTTACCTTGATGAACTATGCACACTTCATACACTTACACACTTAGGGTTCAAAAACAAAGATTCTTATGCCTTATAAAAAAAAAAAAGTCTAATTATTGATTAGCTAGGTGCTTTGGCCTAAGCAAGCCTTAGTATTTATGCGAAGGATGATTAGATAAGTTATATATATATATATATATATATATATATATATATATATATATATATATATATATATATATATATATATATATATATATATATATATATATATAAACAAATCTAATTATTGACTAGGTAGGTGCTTTGGCCTAAGCAAGCCTTAGTATTTATGCGAAAGATGATTAGATAAGTTTGAAAAGAAAAATCCTCTGATTAAGCTGGGTATTTGTGCCTAATAAAGCATAAGTATTCACGCCTAAAAGAGGTTCATATTTTAAAATCCTTAGTTTTGTGGCCTTGTTTGCTCGAGTCCTTAAGTCCTAGGGGTGTCTTCTCACCCGGTGCCCTAAGACCCTTTAGTTTGGGAGTCATCGATTAGAGGCTCGTTACATGGGCAGATTAGAAAGCCTAATAGAACTAAGGAATAATACCCAAAAAAAAAGTATATATAAATAAATAAGGCATAAGGGCTAGAGTTAATGAACCCTTAGTCAAAATTTTCACAGTCACAAGGTGCATATGACTTAGGGTAAAGTAATATACTAGATGAGAAGTACAATTTGACTCCTTACTTTGATTGATAACACATTTTTGAATAAAGACTAAGTTTAGGAATGAAAAATTCGGTTTTCCTATAACTTATAGATTGCTTAGATCTTACAATCATATTTCAAATATTTTTCTCTTTCAAAATGCTTTTCAAAAATACTAACTCTTTATTTCCCTTTCTTTATGGATTTTGTGGGTGCAATCCGCTGAAAACCCTCACGAGACAAAACTCGTCCTCTAGGGGAAATCTAGAGGTTTAACGGCTTGTTGCACATGCTCAGTGCAACGCGACCTGCGAAAGTGGTCTAATAATCCTTAGTATAGTTTAGTTGTTTTGCTCAAGGACGAGCAAAAGATAGGTATGGGGGTGTGATTGGTCACTAGTGTTGCATATTTGATATCATATTTCCATACTTATTTTAGAATAAAACTCTGCATTGTCCTAATTAATTGTTTAATTTATTTGCAGGCCCAATCTTTAAGGAGATGAAGAGAAATGAGCCCAAAGCCCACCAAAATTCTGAATTAAATCAGAGTTAATTCGAGCTCACTGAATCAGGGCAAAATCAAGAGGTTGAAAACCGGTTGAGAAGAATCCTCTCAGAATCGATCGGTTAAAACCAAGAATCCAAGGCCATTTCGTCAGAATCCTGGACCCAAACGAAGAAAACCAACTGAAGATAAATGCAAAAGGATATCCCAGGGAAACCCACCAACAGGGTGTGGCCACCTGGCCACACCCTGGCCGCGGAAATGTGGCCAAAGCCGCATTTCCGCGGCTTTGTTAGGGAGTTAGGGGGAGCGTTTGCTCCCCCGACCTCCCCGGGATCCTATAGATTGGGTTTTTGCCTATAAAAGGCCTGTACTTGCGCTGAAAATTGGACGCTAATGTAGAGTTAGGATTTAGACTAGTTTTTCATTTCTTAGTTTAGGTTTTTGTTTTTCTTTTTCATGTAATTTTAGTTTTTATATATGTAATCCTGAGGAGATCAGACTTTCATCGAGGAACAATAATGAAGCTTGAGCTATAGTGACAATGGTGTAAGGTTTTCTTTCTTTTCTTTGATTGTTATGAAATCGAATCGATGTTTTTTCATTGTAAGTACTTTCTTTTAGTCTGCTTCTTCTTCTTCTTTTCTACTTCACTTTTCTTTTTGGTATAACTGTCTTCCAAGTGAGTCTAAAGCATCGAAAGAGCCTTGCCTTTGCAAGTGCCACTGATAGCTCATGACGATGGAATTGTGAGTCTCTCTGTATCATTTCATACTTGAAGTAGTCTTGATGATGTAATGTGGAAGAGACCAAAAAATCTACTCTTATGGGCTATGCGCTGATTGCCTCCAATTCAAGGTAACATCGTCGCAAAGACTCAATGTAAGCTTTTGTTGGAAAGAAGGTGAGTAATTATTTGTATTTCTTTTCTTTTATTTCTGTAAATTAAATCATCAACAATACCTCTTCCAAATCGTTTTCACTCTTCTTTCCCAAACTCATTTGTACATAGTCGCTTCTTTCATTTTCTGATTTTTTCCACTTTCTATTCTACCACTTTCTTCTTAACTTTAACATAACTTTCTTTTCATTTTCTTAACTTAAAAACAGAGAAGAACTCTCGTTTTGTGTTCATAAGATTTCAATAAAGAACGTAAACGCTTCTATCGCAAAACCCTCCTTTTGGATCACGACCCGCATAGCCACTTGGTATAGCGGTAAGAATTGAGCACTTGCACATCCTAATCTTAAGTTCTGTAATTCCGTATTTTTTGTGCAGGTTTAGCATCAATCATATACATTAGGTCATTAGTATAATCAGATGTCTACAATCAGTCATATATATCAAGTTCAGTCTACAATGTCAATGTAAGATTTTAATTTTATTATTAATTATGTCATCGAACACCAATTGCCACATGCAGTAGGCGCATCCTATACTACGCCTACCATACGTGTCAATCAGGGTCCTAAGTTATTGAAATTGATTGGTTAGAGACATTGTCCATTCTTTAGGTGGGTCCCGTACATACCCAAGACCATGGCCCCGATAACTGGCGCTGAACTAGGCCCGTACCACTAGGTACTCAGTAACAGTAACAGTAGTAATATCAGATGGATGCTAGTCATCTCTGGGAATCCTGCAGTGGAACCCTCATTTCGGCTGCGCAACTTGTATTTTAGGTCTACCCAAAATACAAATGTTGTCTCTTTCATCAATTTTTCCAGTCGCAGTGTAAGTTATCGTTTTTTTTTACATTATTATTTAATTCAATTAAATCAGTCAATTATCCATGTTACCTAGAATACTGGGACAATACAGTGACAGTGACAGTACAATATAACAGTCAACCACAATCATTTACATGGTGAACAATAAAAGAATAATGGACAGTATCCGTAACCGTGTATATGATGAATAGAGTTGTACCGAGTGTTACGGTCTAACGATACATTCCCAGTAACTTTCAGTAACATGAATAATTACAGTAACAAGTCTAGATACTGACCTCAAGTCATCGATATATCCTTCCTCTAGGTCACAGATATATCTGAATCTTAATAACTGAAATAACTACATGTTCTGATACATCCAATCAAATCCCCACACTCCAATCAGATCAAGATCATCACATATTCTCACTCTATTCAGGTCAATCACAAGATCCCAAAACTCAAGAATCTTATCAAGTTATAGTTCTAAAATTTACTAGGTCAGATTAACCCAATCTACGCCTGCACTTCAACCTCCAAGTCAACTCCAACTCAGCCGTGTCTACTTACAAGTTCAATTTCAATATTTCATTCTTTTAATAAATATTTCCTATTTAATCACTCATTGATATCCAATTAACTTTTCATCTGATTATCTCCAACAAATAAGAATCAACGCTGATAAATAACTAATACAAGTATCCACATTTTTAACTATCATCACAACTAATCATCTTCGACCCCAATCAGATTACAGTTTAAATACATCACGTGGGATCCGAATAAAAGTAGTAGAATGACTAATCCCATTATATAATCCAAACTCCGCTACACAATAGATAGTGCACACAATCTTTTCCTATCAATCCCTTATAAAGCTGATAAACACATCACAAAAAATAACAAGGCATAAGTAAAACCTGTAAGAAAACATCACAGAATGCCGAACCACTATCAACAACCACACCATCCCACACACATTTCTTCTATTACCCACAGGCATGAATCCACTCGCAACAACGTTGTCCATAGCTAAGACACCAATCCTCTTGGCCATCCCTTAAATAAAATCCTACACTCAGGAAAATTATAAACAATTAAGAGTTTTATAAACTCTCTCTACTCTTTTTATGCCCTACCTATGCATCAGCTAATGCAAGAAAGGACTCAACAGATCCCCCCCGGTGCCAGAAGCTAAAATATTTTCACATATCTCACACATTCTTTCCACTATCATTAACACTTACTAAAAACAGTTGTGTCCTTAGGTGACATGGCTAAGCCCAGACATCTAAAAAAATAGGGATAAAAGCACAGACTTATTCCTTTCAGAAAATAAGGCAAAGCTCAGTGCCTCAGGCAATTCAACCTTCATACCCAAAGCAACTAAATCACTTCTAGAAACTAAGATAAATTTCTATCATTCTTTATTACCTTTGATAAAGAACCTGAGGGGGCCAAACTCTCCTCACTCACATCATACTTTCATGCATGCATATGTATGTAAATAACACACATGAAATAATTAAAAACCCACTCACGTTAATTAAAATACACCATCCTCACATAATTCCAAACACATGCACATACACATTTATTCAACAGAGAGAAAGAGATAATGAGAGAGAGTGCATTGACACACGAAAGAATGAGAGATCTCACGCATGCCAAGGGGGAAGCTTGCGATGATCTCTGATAACGGATACCATGACGCCAAAAGCCGCAGATAGTGCCTGCGGTTCGAGGACTTCGCCGGGAAGGATGCGGCGGGTTCATTCGCGCTCACTGACGGCGATCCATGACGATCCATGGAGAGATGAAAAATGCCATCCCACACATATAAATTTACACTACACATGCACAACCAAACACCCATGCATTTTATAACAACACACACATATTCACAGCACATTATAAAGAGAGAGTGAAGGAAAACTCATAGGGAAGCTCGGCCATGGCTCCGGAGAGGCACGCAGAGCACGCAGAGGAGATAGAGTGCTCTGACGGAGGTTTCGAGCTACTCACGCTCGCCGGCCAAGCGCATGGGTGAGGAGGCGGATCACGCACGCGGCTGCGAGAGCACATGGGCTTGGCTACACAGGGAGATCATCAAGGAGGGGGTTTAGCCTGGAGTTTTGCTACCGTGGATGGCCGGCAGGGCTGTGTGAATTCACGGCCATGGTGGGATGGTCAGGAGGAAGGGTGGATGGGCTCCGGCGAGGCCTCATGAAAGAGGGAAAGGGACCGCCTGAATTTATAGAGATAAGAAGGAAGAGAGAGAGAGAGAGAGAGAGAGAGTGTGTGTGTGTGTGTGTGGGTATAAGAGTGAGTGGGGAGATGGAAAACATGAGAGAGTGATGGAGGGAAATGGGGAAGCAAAGTGGAAGACGTGGGAAAGGAAGTGGAGATATGGTGAAAATGGTAGGAAAATGAATAGGAATTCTACAATTTCAATAGCTCTGTATCTTTTCTTATCACAAGCCAATGTGGCCTAGTGGTGGACACATGAGGAATTGGGGGAGGGGGTCAACAGGTTCAAAACTGTGATCACGCTGAAAATATGGTGTTTGTTTTTATGTTGAAAGAATGAGGATGAAAAGGTTAAATATCTTACCACATTGTGGCACTTCCCTACCACACGCCAAGGTGGCATATTGGTTGGGGTTTAGGAGTTGGGGAGGGGATCTCTCGGGTTCAAAACATGTGACAAACATACATGCGAGTTTTCTAATTTTTAAATTTTATTTTAATTGCATTTTTTAATAAATCAGCATTTAATGATTTGTTTATTTGAATAAACTCCTATTAATTTGGAAAATTCCTCAAAAATTCACAAAAATAGAAAATATCATTCTGAACATTGTTGTGAAGTTAGATCCCTAAAATTCATTCCCTGTTATTAAAAAATCTCAGAGTCAGTCTATGATACCAATTGACCCCGAATTGAGATTCTTCTCCAATAATTCTTAAAAAAATTTCAAAAAAATTTAGAAAAATTCAAAATGTTAGAAAATAATATCTTGAATTAAAATTTCCTCAACTCAGCTATCACGATGGTTAAAAAGTATCAGATGCTAGTATTGACATTCGTATATTGGGAACCGAGGGTTACACCTAGTGAAGCCACTCAAGATCAAGAACCCCACATGCACTGATTCTGTGCATCGACTCACACCCCAATTCATCATCCCCAGCATCATTACAAACTGGAGGAAAGCCAAAGGATAGTAGTGCTTGCTCTCCGGTGGATAATACCGATCTCCATTTAGGGTGTAAATCTATTGTCCATCCCTGGCAAGTGGTTGCTAATCAGTGTCTGGGGCAGCATCGCCGAAAATAAACTCTAATTTTCGGTAGATCTTCCAGTTTTCACCCTCCAATACGGCAGTAGAGATAATAATGTGGAGGGTGTGTTCATCCCCACCCAGGATAAGTGTGTTCCTCTCGGTGTACTCCCTTCGCTAAATAGTGACGCTTGCCTTGAATTTGGAATTGAACGTTCCCATCCATCCCCTGACGGACCCGAGCAAATTGTTTGACAGGCCGAGAGCATAATGCACTACAGAACAAAGAAAAATAAACATGTTAGTCTGTAGAAAAAGGAGAAAAAAAGTGCTAGTCATAGCTTCGCTCTCCGAGCAAAGTTGATCCAGACTCAGCTTCGCTCCAGGAGCGAAACTAGCTTCACTCCGAGGCAAAGCTTTAACCGAGGCAAAGTGCAAAAAATCCCTAAGGGCTAACTTCGCTTGGAAACTTAAGAGGCACTTGTGCCTAGAGGAATTCAGAGGACTCAAAAAGTCCTCCATTCAGCTTCGCATTTTGCTAAGAAGTAGAATGCAAAAAGCCCAAAGGGCTAGCTTCATCTAGAAGCTTGAGGAAGAAGCCATCCAGTTTCTAATTTTGATCTACAAAATTAAAAGGGAATAAATCCCCTATAATTTGAAAGAATCAAATTTAAGGGAGTTCGACTCCCTAAGATCATTGAATTCTGGCGAATCACGATGGATTCACCAAAGAATAGCCAAAAATTGGCTTTGAAAGAGATTCACATATCTCTAAAAGAAAGGGAAAACCCCTACCTCGATGGGTCGCTCAATGACCGAAGGAGGCGACGCTGCCATTGCAGAGGTAGTAACCTCTTTTCCTAGGCGCTTCTTGGGTGCCATTGAATCTAGCTGAGATCAGATAAAGTTCGAAGGAAGAAGGGAAGAGAGTCTATAATTTCTGAAAATTCTTGAAAATTTGAAGAGAAGTGAATTCTCTAAACAACAGCCAAGTTGGATTTTAAAGACATGTTGTCTCTAGCTTTGCCTCCTCAAAAGGAGTGCAAAGCTATCACTTCAAATTAAATTTGAAGCGACAACTTGGAGGTTAACGACCCTAAGTGACGTAGCTATTCAGCTTCGCACAAACGCTTCATTTTAGCTCCGCTAAGAGCTCAGTCTCAGCTTCGCATGAAGCTTTATTTTAGCTTCGATGCAAGCTCATTTTAGCTTCACCTGAGGCTTCATATTAGCTCTGCTGAGAGCATAATTGTTAGCTTTGCATGAAACTCACTCCATGGGGAGTTCCTAGGATTGACCAATTTGGCTACCTAGCTATGTGCATAGTTGTACTCCACCCAATGGACTCTTCTGACCTAAGCAATGTTAAAATTTAGGTCACAGGTTTCAGGTTCAAAGTGTGTCGGCACCTGTATGAATTCATTACAGATTCACGAAAACTTTGAAGGGGTTTTGTTGACACTCTAAAAAGACAAACTCCAAGGCAGCTTTGTGACCGGTCCGAACCATGTCTAACTTGTCGACATTTCTAAAAGTGTAATATCCTTATTATATGATACCATGTGATAGTATTTTTAAAGTGTATACTTATATTTTGTATTGATTATTATTAATCTCAGTAACATGAGTTATACTATGATTGTTATTAATATCTATTATTATTATTATTTATTATTTATTTGAGATTGTTATTAAGGTGCAGTTGTTGTTGTTGTTATTTCCTTGCAATTTCCCAAGTCCAAGCCCAAATTGTTATTTTCCATTCATTTCCTCCTTAAGTCCCAAAGCCCAACCCAACCCCTAAATCTTTCAAAGAAAGGAGAAAAATCTTTTATGTGCTAATTCTAAGTCTCGAACACGGGTGCCCCATCCCCAAATCCAAGACCACAATAAGAAGCCATGCTAGCTTGTGATGAGGAGAGGTATTGGTTGAAATCGTTCATCTTCCCACTTCCCCCATGATCTCCACCTTCATCATCACCCACTCTCTGTCATCTGCACCTGTCTTTCCTCTCCCATAACTTTCGTTCTCTCTCAGATACACCCCATATCTCTGTCTCCTCTCTCCCATAATCTCGCTCTTTCTCTCTTTCTCTTGTATTCTCTCCCCTCCCTCTCTTTTCTCCTACACCCTAACTCTGACCCACGCAGAAAAACTCTCCATGTCTAACAATCACCTTCCCACCATAAGCACCACCATTGCTTCCCCTTCTCTCCCTCCTTAGTAGCACTCTCCACCTCTACTGCTATCGCACCCATGAGACCCCAATGACACCCATCACGTCCTGGCCAAGCTCTTCCATTACACAGTCCCCGAACCCACCTCAGCGCGGGCACGCCAGGCCCCGCAACACCCCCTACTTGTACACCTCCCCCATCGAGACCCTGCTCCAACGGTCGAGCCCCAGTCGAGCTCTCCTCCCCTCCTCTTCCATTTTGCCTCCTTGCCGGAACACCGTGGAGCACTCCTCCACCTCCCGAAGTACTCCTCTACCTCTGCTATGTCACCCGAGATCGCCACCATGCTCCGCCACCCCTTGGTCGTGCTCCCTCTCCAGTGTGAGTCTCCTTCTCTCTTTTATTTCTCTCTTTCCTTGCATAAATGAAGGGGTGTGTGTGTGTGTACATGATGATGATGTGAGTGTATTAATGCATGGGTGTACGTGCGGGTATTTGTATGTTAATGTGTGCGTGTGTATGTAATGCTACATGTGAGTGTGTGTACATATGTATGTATGAGTGTATACATGCGTATGTATGTATGTATGTATTAGTGGGTATACGTAGGTATGTGTTGTGTTCGTAGGTATATGTATGTTTAAGTGCATGTGTGTGTCGTGTATGTATATACATTTGTGTGTCTGTGTGTGTCTCTACACACACACATATACATACATACATACATACATATGTGTGTGTGTATGTATGTATGTATGTATGTATACAAGTGTGTACATGCATGTCTAACTGTAGGTGTGAATATGTGTGAGTGTGTGTGCTTCAGTTGCAGCATCTGGATTGATCATGAGATCTGAACCGTTACAGAAGGCTCGGATTCACGCTTGTTATGGACCTGATACGCAGGCGACTTGAAGACCAACCCACGAGATGATCCGAAGATCCAGACCAATTCGTGCAGTGCAGACCTGACGACGATTTGGACCCAAAGCCGCATTATGTCATGCAAAGTGCATGCAAGGTACATGTTTTTGTTGGCCCAAAGGTTACAATCCCTGATTTTGTATTTTGAGATAACAAAGCATATAAAGTTATTTTGTACTAATGAAGTTCAAGAGTGTATTTCAGGATTCAAAAATATCTAACAGGGTTTAAAAAGATCTAACAGGTTTTTTCCTCTAAAGGAAGGTGTTGATGGCTAAAGAGTACTCAAGAATAGGAACATAGCTCAAAGCACTCAGCCTCGCCCAAACATCACTATCAGAGAAGCCCACTTGAAGATCTTGTACTCGATTAGAATCTTATAAGAAACTAGTTTGTTAAAGAGTAGAATATAGATTTGAGGCTCAAAGATGTACACAAATAAAAATGCACATTTTCAAAACCAAGATTTTGATATGTTTGGTTTTTGATACTTGTTCAACATTTTCTTAAAAATTTCTATCTCAATTTAGAACTTGTATCTCATGCCTATACATGTCTTCTCTCTTCAAAAATTCAAACAAAAATTATTTGAAAATTTTCTTTATCTTCAAAAATTTTCTTGACCCAATTTTTGGCCTAGGTTGGTCGACCAGGTGGTCGACAATGCCTATTACAGGCCAGAACGATTGACTGCATGATCGGCCGAACCTCTAGCATTTGGGGTGTTCATGTTGTACACAGTCCTGGTCGACTGACCGGTCGACCGGTCCCTTATTGCGGTCGACCGGGTGGTCGACCAACTGTAACTCGTTTGGTCTCGATTAAACACAGTCGACCGACCGGACGCCGAGAGCCAACGATCAAATTTTTTGAATCTTGATCGACCGGCCGGTCGATCGACAGACTGCTAGATTGGCAATAACGACCAGTTCTTTTAAGTCTATTTTTAAACATGTTTCTTTTAAAACGTGAAAAGTTAAATTTCTAGGGTCAATTTCTTCCTTTTTAGACCTGGTAAAACTATTCTAGTATTTTTCTAAAACCTATATATAGAGTCATTGGGATTGAATATTTCATAACAAGAAATTCTATTAAAAATTTAGTTTTTTCTTTCAAAGAGAAAAGGTTTCAAGTTTTTTTATGCTCTTATTTTCAAAATTATAATTGAGAAGATCAAGATAAAATCCTCAATTAATTGGAGCAAATCAAGGGAATGGTCTAACAATCCTAAGCCAGCTGGCTGATTAAGCTTCTCTAGCATGCTCTAGCTTAACGGAAGCTATGCTTAGCTCTGCAGCGAAGCTATTTTAGCTTCACATGTGAAACTGGACTGGATCAGTTTGCTGATTTTCAGGGGAACAATTACAGTCTATAAAGCCTATAAATAGCCTATTGCAAGGATGGGTTTGCGGCTAAGTTTTAGACGGATCTTGGCTAATTGAAGGCTGATTATTTTTTATTGGTTGGGCTAAAAATTTCACAAGAGATCACTCTCTAGTTTTCGAGCTTCTTCAGAGAATTTTTCTCTTTCAGGGTGCTAATACCCTCAAGATCTTCCTCTCTCGAAGGATTTTCAGAATGAGGCGAGAAGAAAATTCCTAAGCAGAAGACCCGAAGACTCGATCGCTCACATCATCAACTAAACAAAGTAATCACGCACCGACAAGACTTCCATCGGCATACTTTTTCAGAAATTTCAAAAAAAGATTCTTGTAATTTTCTTGTTACTTGTAATTATCTATAACTTTTGTAAAGTTTTCCTCTTTGCAATATCAATGAAAAACATTAGTTCAGGACGATTCATATTCATCTAGGAGTGTGACTATGTCCGATGAATAAGTTAGGAGGTACAAGATGTTCCAACAGTTTCAGACTACTTAAATGATGCCATCTTCTTCTACTGCCATTCTAGCTCAACAGATAAATTTACTGTCTGTTTTATATATACCGCTCCTAGTACCGGGTTATTGATTCAGGAGCATTTAACTATATAACTAAAAATAAAAGTATCTTATCCACTTTGAATTCAATATCCTCATTGCTTCTTGTAACAGTAGCAGATCGTTCTACATCTTATACTGAAGGTGTGGGCAATGCTAATGCTACACCATCTTTATCACTCTCTTCTACTCATTATATACCTAAATTCTCATTTAATTTGATGTATGTTAGTTGATTCACTAAATTTTTGAGCTGTTTAGTGACTTTCTTTCCTAATCATTGTGTATTTCAAGAACTTGGAACATAGAAGAAGATTGGTATCAATTCATGAATCTTAAGGTCTTTATCATCTTGAGAGAGGTCCTGAAGCAGTAGCTTGGTCCAGTTTCATTCCCTACTTGGATACTCATTGTCAGTTAGGTCATCTATCTTAATAAAATTTAAAAAATTAGTTCCTGCTTTGAGTCATGTGTTCATTAGATTGTGAATCATGTCAGTTGGGTAAACATCACCATATGTCTTGTTCTTTGTGAATCGATAAAAAAATTGATAGGCTTTTATTTAGTGCATTCCGATGTTTAGATGACCATGTCCGGTTAGTTCAAAACTTGGTTTTATGTATTTTATATGTTTGTGGATGATTATTCTCGTGAAACTTGGTTATATTTATTGAAAAATCATTTAGAAGTATTTTCTGTGTTTTAAATTTTTTATGTTGAAATCAAAAATCAGTTTGGCGCATCTATTCGTGTTTTACGATCAGATAATGCAAAAGAATTATTTAGACTGTTGTTTGTGGATTTTATGTATAAAACTGGTTTTGTCCATTAATCATCATGTTCATATACTCCTCAACAGAATGGCATTATAGAACCTAAAAATAGAAATCTATTAGAAGTTGCACGCATACTTTTATTTCACATGAAAGTTCCTAAATATTTTTGTAATGATGTAGTCCTTGTCGCTTACTATCTTATCAATCATATGCATATTTTGTGCTCAAGATCAAATCCCGTACTCTTTACTTCATCCACACTAGGAACTTTTTGTTTTGCCCCTAAAGATTTTGGGTGTATTTGCTTTGCTCATGATAATCAGACTTATGGGACTCAGTTAGACCCTACAGTTTTGAAATGTGATTTTTAGTGTTCAGAATTCTTAAGGGATATAAATGTTCTTGTCCTAGTTTGAACAAGTTTATAATTTCTACTGATGTTACTTTCTTCTAGTTTAAATCTTATTTCGAGTCTGAGTCTTATGTGTTAGATTCCAGTGATAATAAGTTATTTTTAGAGAATAAAGTATTGGAACAAAATCATCTACCAAGGATAAACCTCTCCAGGTGTATAAACAATGCACTATAATAGCCTCCTTCAAATCCCACAACCATGCTAATGCCTCATGTTTCAGTCTTGTTACACAATCTTGTGAGAAATTTACTATTATTTCTGAGCAAATTCCTCTTAGTGATATTCCTTCTGACCTTGATCAACCTATTAAATTTCGAAAAGGCAAATTGAGTTGTACTATACATTTTTTATATAATTTTAAATCTTATGTTCATATTTCATCACTTTATCATCTTTTATCTCATCCTTGATTCTCACTTAATACCTAAGTTCATGTCAGAAGCCCTATCAGACTCAGCTCGGAGCTCTACTATGCAAGAGAAAATGATTGCTCTAGAGCAAAATGACATATGAGATTTAATACCTCTTCCACTCAGAAAAAGACAATTGGCTATTGTTGGGTTTACACAGTGAAAATCAATCCAGATGGTTCTCTTGCCCACTTGAAAGCACATTTAATTGCTAAATATTATTCTCATATGTATAGTATATCTCATATGTATCGTATTTGAAATCACCTAGAAGGGGGGTGAATATGTGACTGCCTAATCTAATGGTGAATTAATGCGGAATTAAAACAATTAATACAAACTAAAAATTATTATGTACAACACACCAAGTATAACCTAAGAGTGTAGCCGGATTCCCCGTGAAGGGCTCTAGACTAACTCCTCAAGATTCCTCTAAATAAGAGTTGAGGTGCCGCTTTGGCTCTCCTGGTTGAATACAAGTGTGAGCAAATAATCCCCAAGCATATATCAATTTAAGCACAGTATATATCAAGCATATAAAGATAAAGATAATATAAGCATGCAAGATATCAAGACAAGTGAGAGATAGAGAACAATCGCAAACACGGGAGAATTATTTTGAGGTTCGAGCACACTTGCTCTACGTCCCCGCCTTCAACACTATGAAGGATTTCTACTAAAAACGATCCCACCGGATCACTCAGTGCCGCAACACCTACAAGTGAGTTCACATTAGAACTCCTTTGGACTCTCTAGTCCCTCTCTTGTTCCCGCAAGAACTACACACCGCAAGCCCACTAGGTTGCCGAGGCCGCACCTCTACAATAAGCTCTCACTAGAACTCGAAACACCGCAAACCCGCAAGTCTGCCTCCTCAAATCAAAGATGAGTACTTTGGTGATCACAACACTTTGATCACCTAAAATCACTCTCACAACAACTCTCCTATAGGATAGATATATCAATGGAAAGCTTAAGTGTTTGTGAGAAAAATAAGGATGGAAGTGATGGTGAAATACTCAAGAAACTCTTTTACAAAATACTCTTGAAAATATCTCCTTTTGATATAGAAATTTTGGCTCTAAAACAAGTGGAGATAAACACTTAATAGAGCAGGAAAAACTAGCTCAAAAACCCACTTAAAATATTGTATAAAACAGTCCATTAGAGCCCCTTTTATAGGCCAAGAAAAACTAGCTGTTAAGGTCCAATCAGCAGTCCAGACTGCTGTCAGTCGACCGCCCGGTCAACTGGCCAACGGTCAGATTTCTGACCGTTGAGCCAGCGGTTGACCGGTCCGGTCGACCGTGGCCTGGATACAAAGAGCAGAGCCTCTGCCGGTCGACCACCCAGTCGACCGGGGCCATTTTCAGAGAGCAGAACTCCCTGACGGTCGACCGGATCGGTAGACCGGCCCTCCAGCCAAACAAGGCGTGAACTTTTATGCATGTCGGTCGACCGACTCCTGGCCCGGTCGATCGTGCGGTCGACCGGCAGAAGCCTAAACAGTATCTTTTTAGGGATTAAAAACTTGATATTTTTCCTTCAATAAAATCCCATAAATTCTCTAAAAATCTACAAAAATAAATTCAATATAATACTTTGATATACAAACATGTTTGGGTAAAAATCAAACTATGCTACAAACATTTTGAACTATTTTTGTGTTATGAAAATTTTGGCTTAAAATAAAATCTGTATTTTTTCAAATAGATCTTTCCAAAACTTCTCCAAATACAAAAATAAGATATTTTAAACACTTTTAAAGAATAGAGTGTATGAATATGATCCACTACACATATGTGAGGAAATATTTATGTTTTTGACAATTAAGCACTAAAACAGTTTTGGTTAAAAACATGTATACTTTGAATTCCAAAAACCAAATCGGTATTTTTCCCAAATGAAAATTCTTTTACGAAAACACAAATAAATATTGAGTGTATGTATATGGTATACTTAAGCAATCCACCAACTATTCTATCCTTTATATTTTATCTAAAAATGAAATCTTAACAAAACAAACCTAGACACAAGTCTTCTCTTGAAGGTCTTCACTTCAAAATCTTCTTCTTCTTGACTTGGTCCAAACTTGATCCAGAGAGCTAGACTTCTCTTGAGTACTTGATGTGGTCTTGATGCACAAGCTCTTGAATCAAACCATTCTAGCTCCAAAACATGACTTGAAATCCTTTGTTGAAGCTAAACACCTACTAAGATCTTGATCACAAATCTGAGACTAAATAAACACAAGATCATTAGTACTATAACTACATGAGTTAATCATTATCAAAACTAGAGTGATGGGCCTTTGGGCCAACAATCTCCCTCTTTTTGATGATGACAAAACTCATGGAGTTATATATGCATGGATTAAAGTAAAGCTTCAAAGAAGCTCCCCTTAACTCATGCATAACAATAAACAAATATATATTCAATTAAAGCTCGTAAAGTAAACAAACATGTATGCAAACATAAGGAGATAAACATGCCAAAACTCATCAAATTCTTTTCTCCCTTTTTGCAAAACAAAACAATATGCATAACAAAAATTCTTCTCTCCCTTTATGTATAAAGCAAGAAAAAACATGCATATATACTAAAATACTTCTCCCCCTTTTTGTCAATCATCAACAAAGGGGTTAAAGTAAACACAAAACAATGTTCTCCCCCTTTTTGTCAGAAACAAAAATCAACAAAAGGGTAAAATCAAATCAACCAATACAGAGATATATGCGATATACATTCATGAAGAGAGAGACGTGAAATTAGCTCCCCTACATACTTGCATTACATGAAGAAGGGATGACAAAGCCCTAACTCACATAAGGTAAAGTATGCAATGCATAAGTGGAGATGTGAAGCTCCCCTACACACGTGTATCACATAAAGAAGAGATGTCAAGCTCCTCAATATAAGATACACTCAACATGAATCTATATATAGGAGAGTTGTTAAGCTCCCCTTGAATATAAACAATACATATCAAAATATTTTTAAATCAAATTTTTGAGAATTACTTAAACAAATTTTGAAATTTACTCTAGGTAATAAAACACATGAGATACCTTTGTAAATAAACAAAAATTTTGAGATACCAATTGTAACTAAAACATATCAAAACATTTTAAGATACCAATTGTAACTAAACAATACAAATTTTGAATTTTTTAACAAATCAAATTGAGATATCACAAAATTTTTATACCATATGAAATAGGAAATTTGTGATACCAATTGAAATTGAAACATTTTATCAATTGAAATATATGATAAATTTTTGATACCAATAGATATTGATACCAATTGAAATCGAAATACTTGTACATTTTTGATACCAATGAAAGAAAACATTTTATATTTTGATATCAATAGAAATATATGGTAAATTTTTATACCAAATAGGTAAAACATATTGATACCAAATGAAATTTAAACCCAATTGGAAATTGAAACTTATTGATACCAATTGAAATATATTGAAATATATTATAAATTTTGATATCAATAAGAACACCAATGAAAATAATGCATAAGCTTGTTAAAATACCAATTGAGATACCAATTGAAAATCAAGATTTGAATCAAGCTTAGCATAAACATACTTTGTACTTTAAATATGTAAATATCTTGTAAATCAAGCACAAACAAATCATATATATGTATGAAAATGAAAATACTAATAGAAATTGATATTATTTGAAATTTAAAGCATACATATATAGAAAATAAAATATGAGTAAACAAAATATGTCAATTGTGATACCAATTGAAACTATGATGTGAAATTAGTGTATAACTCATAAAAATCCACCCTTTTCATGCACAAGATAAAAGATATTTAAATTGAGCATACAAGGCATGGTCGCCCATCCGTCCGCACTTAATGGGGTTGGTAGGGGTTTTCAAAAATAAAAGTTTGAAAATATTTTATTGTGAAAACACTACCAAATGAATAATAAATAACTAGTTAGTAATTTTTAAAAAACTAGTTAAAGATCCTTCAAATATGAAACCAAATCATATATATATCATGAAAACATACTAAATATATAGGAATTGACACTCGAAATGTATAAAGCACAAAAGTTCTCATGAAAATAATGTGATGAGTGAACAAATGAAGTGTGAGTGCACAAGCAACATATGAATAGCATTATCATGAAACTAAGCAATAAAGCTCAAAACATCAAACATGTGAAAAGCATGAAAATTCATTTTTCATCTAAAATAAACTTCTAGGTATATGTATGTTTTATCCAAAGCTAATAATATGCATACATATCTCAAACATAAAAAGAGTCCATAATGGTGAAGGCAAGTGACTCAAAGGGTATACATGTAAATTTATTAGTTTTGAACAAAAATTACATATACATGAAGTAAAACATGCACAAAAATAGGCAAAACAAGTATAAATGAAGGGATCATCAAAACTAGGCTATACATATGCATGTAGTGAGTACAAATGAATAATAAAGTGCAAACGTATATGAATTAAATGTTGCTTACTACTTGTACACGTATATACACAAGTTTTGATAAAACTATTTCTAAACAAGTATCTACCACATGAAGCACAAAACATGATTATTTTAACAAACACTAACACATGCTAAAAATCATCAATTAAAAAAGCATGTAAATAAAATAGGAGTTTTGAGATAGTTACCAAACCATTTGGAGTACCAAAACATGGTGATCGTCCCACCAAACCTCCTTGATAGCGGTGCATCAAATGTATGTCCATCAAGTCCATGTATCCACCATCAAGGCGCCAAATCTCTCACGTTATTTGAGAGCCCGCACCTATATCAAATACAAAAGGTGGAGATTTTGGTACCCATTTTCTTTTGGGTCCATGGGAGTTAGCATTGTAAGGAACCCAAACATTCTTTTTAGCAAAATTTAAAGAATTTACTTTATGATAACAAAATTTTGCTAAATGGCCTTTGCGGCCGCAATGTGTACACTTGTAAACTCTATCATGCATATCTGTATGAGTGTGATCATGACGTGTAAAGTGTGCATATGCATGTTGTGGGTGATGTGCATGAACACGTGGAGCTTGTTTCTTTTGAAATAAGGTTTTCAATCTTTTATGATTAAACGCACATTTGCTCAAGGTTGAGCGAGCTCAAACAATCTATTTTATTTTTTAAAAATTTAACTTCATTTTGATCAATGGTTGTGGCATGAAAAGCATGATCAACAATCTTTTTCTTTTTAAAAACATTATCTTTCTCTTTTGAATTAATTTTTCTTTTCAAAGAGATGTTTTCATTCAAAGCAACTTCTTTTTCCTTTTCCACTAGAATAATCTTACTTTTCAAAGAGGTATTTCCCTCACAAAGATCATTTTAATTTAGAAAGTAAGGAAATATTTTCATTTTTCAAACATTCATTTTCTTTAGAAATGCATTCTAATTTATTTTGAAATGAATCTTTTTCTTTTAACAAGCAATCAAATTTATTTTTCATTTTCTTATTATCCTTTTTAAGCATGTCATATTTTTCTAGAAGTTGTTGACAAAATGAAGCGAGTTCATTATAAGACATATCAACATCCTCTTCTAGCTCGGATTCGGTGTTTATCTCAAGGGGGTTATCCCCTTGGACCATGTAGCATACGTTGGAAGCTTTACTTCCAACATCCGAGTCACTCCCCGCATAGTATTGTTCTTGTTCGCCAAGGGAGATAATGGTGTTCCATACTACAAAAGCCGAATCAAGATTAGCAACCCTACATAAATAATCATCATTTAGGGTAGATTTCAAAGCATGGATGGCTTTTACATTAGCCTCAATATTTTTTCCATTTAAACAATAAGAATCTTTAATAGTGGCAAAATAAACATGAATCCCTAAGGCTTTGAGGTACAAAGACATCTTAACCTTCTAAGTTTGGATGTTAAGACTATCAAAGATGGGAGGTGACATGAAATCTATGTGTGTGTAAACAAATATTGTGATTAGCTATAAATGAGGATCTTTAACTCAAGGTTGTTAGACCCAAATCAAGAGCACGTGGCTCTGATACCAATTGAAATCACCTAGAGGGGGGTGAATAGATGACTAGCTAATCTAATGGTGAGTAATGCGGAATTAAAACAATTAATACAAACTAAAAACTATTATGCACAACACACCAAGTATAGCCTAAGAGTATAGCCGGATTCCCTGTGAAAGGCTCTGGACTAACTCCTCAAGATTCCTCTAAATAAGAGTTGAGGTGCCGCTTTGGCTCTCTTGGTTGAATACAAGTGTGAGCAAATAATCCCCAAGATATATAAATTTAAGCACAATATATATCAAGCATATAAAGATAAAGATAATATAAGTATGCAAGATATAAAGACAAGTGAGAGATAGAGAGAGCAATCGCAAACACGGGAGAATTGTTTCGAGGTTCGACCACACTTGCTCTACGTCCCCGCCTTCAACACTATGAAGGATTTCCATTAAAAACGATCCCACCGGATCACTCGGTGCCGCAACATCTACAAGTGAGTTCATACTAGAACTCCTTTGGACTCTCTAGTCCCTCTCTTATTCCTGCAAGAACTACACACCGCAAGCCCACTAGCTTGCCGAGGCCGCACCTCTACAATGAGCTCTCACTAGAACTCGAAACACCGCGAACCCGCAAGTCCGCCTCCTCAAATCAAAGATGAGTACTTTGGTGATCACAATACTTTGATCACCTAAAATCACTCTCACAATAACTCTCCTATATGATAGATATATCAATGAAAAGCTCAAGTGTTTGTGAGAAAAACAAGAATGGAAGTGATGGTGAAAAACTCAAGAAACTCTTTTACAAAACACTCTTGAAAATCTCTCCTTTTGATATGACAATTTTGGCTCTAAAATAAGTGGAGATAAACACTTAATAGAGTAGGAAAAACTAGCTCAAAATCCACTTAAAATCTTGTATAAAACAGTCCATGGGAGCCCCCTTTTATAGGCCAAGAAAAACTAGCCGTTGGGGTCCAATTAGTAGTCCAGACTGCTGTCGGTTGACCGGCCAACGGTCAGATTTTTGATCGTTGAGCCTGCGGTCGACTGGTCCGGTCGACCGTGGCCTGGATACAGAGAGCAGAGCTCTCTGTCGGTCGACCACCCGGTCGACCGGGGCCATTTCCAGAGAGCAGAACTTTATGGCGGTCGACCGGGTCGATCGACCAGCCCTCCAGCCAAACAAGGAGTGCACATTTGTGCAAGTCGGTCGACCGACTCGGTCGACCGACTCCTGGCCCGGTCGACCGTGCGGTCGACCGGCAGAAGCCAAAACAGTATCTTTTTAGGGATTAAAAACTTGGTATTTTTCCTTCAATAAAATCCCATAAATTCTCTAAAAATCTACAAAAATAAGTTCAGTATAATACTTTGATATACAAACATGTTTGGGTAAAAATCAAACTATGTTACAAACATTTTGAACAATTTTTGTGTTATAGAAATTTTGGATTAAAACAAAATCTGTATTTTTCCAAATAGATCTTTTCAAAACTTCTCCAAATACAAAAACAAGATATTTTAAACGTTTTTAAAGCATAGAGTGTATGGATATGACCACTACACTTATGTGAGGAAATATCTATGTTTTTGACAATTAAGCACTAAAACGGTTACTTTGAATTCCAAAAACCAAATCGGTATTTTTCCCAAATGAAAATTCTTTTACGAAAACACAAATAAATCTTGAGTGTGTATCCTTTACATTTTATCTAAAAACAAAATCTTAACAAAACAAACCTAGACACAAGTCTTCTCTTGAAGGTCTTCACTTCAAAATCTTCTTCTTCTTCTTGACTTGGTCTAAACTTAATCCAGAGAGCTAGACTCCTCTTGAGTACTTGATGTGGTCTTGATGCACAAGCTCTTGAATCAAACCGTGCTAGCTCCAAAACATGACTTGAAATTCTTTGTTGAAGCTAAACACCTACTAAGATCCTGATCACAAATCTAAGACTAAATAAACACAAGATCATTAGTACTATAACACATGAGTTAATCATCATCAAAACTAGAGTGATGGGCCTTTGGGCCAACAGTATTGACTACCAGAAGACCTTTTATCATGTGGCTACATTGACGTTTGTTCATCTCCTCATTTCATTTATTGCTATCCATCAGTGGCTGTTACATTAACTTAATATCAAGGATGCCTTTCTTCATGGCATTCTTGATGGAAAAGTTAATATAGAGCAACCACCAAGTTTTATTGCTTAGGGGGAGTCTGGACAAGTTTGTCTTATCAGAAAGTCTTTATATGAGTTGAAGCAATCTCTTAATATATAGATTGGGAGATTTGCCTCAGTTGTTCAAGAGTTTGGACTTCGTCGTTCTCAGAAGGATCATTCTGTTTTCTATTGGCTTCATTAAAGAAAACAAATTATGTTGCTTGCTTATGTGAATAATATAATGATTACTAGTGATGATGCCAGTTATATCTGCAGAAAATAAGTTTCAAATAAAATATTTGTGACAATTGTGATATTTTTTTGGCATTGAGGAAGTAAGATCAAAGAAAGGGATCCTTCTCTCTCAATGGAAATATAAACTGGATATGCTTTTAGAAGCTAGTATGTTATGGTGTAAACTAGTAGATTCGCAAACGGATGCCAACTCTAAGTTGCTGCCAGATCAGGAAACACTTTTAGATTTCTAAGGAGATACATGAGGCTTGTGGGTAAGCTAAATTATCTTATAATGACTCGACCTGATGTTGCATACCCTATTAGTGTGGTGAGTTAATTCTTATCTGCTCTACGGATAAGTCAGTGGGATGTTATGATTCAAATACTTCAGTATGAAGTATGCCCCTATCAGAGAACTCTTATATTCAAATTATGGTCATAGACGTATAGCTGATTTTTCAGATGCAGATTGGGCATGATCACCACTTGATAGACGATAAACAACTGGTTATTATGTGTTTGTTGGACAAAATTTTTTATCATAAAAGATCAAGAAGCAAGCTATGCTTTTGAGATCTAGTACTGGGACTGAATATCAAGTCTTGACTGATACCACATGTGAATTGGTCCGAATATATGATCTCTTAAGTGAGTTACATCTTTTGCCTTGGACTCCTATGTGATTATATTGGGGTAATATATTGACTATTCACATAGCAGAAAATTCAATTTTAATGATGAACCAAGCACATTGAGGTGATTGTCATCTAGTTATCAGAAGGTTACAAGGACAAGATCATCAAACTTCTATATGTTTCCTCTGTTAACCATTTAGAATATATGTTGACAAAACCTCTTGGAGATCCTCGAATTCAAAGTATTTGTGACAAGCTCGGGATGAATGATGTATATGCTCCAGCTTGAGAGGGGGTATTAAGAATATTAGTTGTATAAGTAGTATAGGAATGAAGTAAAATTAGACTTTTATATATCTATATAATACAATTGAGGTGAGAGATCTTTCTCTAACTTTCTCCAAATCTTTTGTATCACAAACGAATCATGTCTTGAAGTAACATTGCTTTCAAGCTATGAAGTTGCAAATCTTGTATGCACCAACCACACGACTCCACGCTTGTATTCCTGTATCTTTCAAAATTAGGCTGTAGATGCCCCTTTTGCATTACTGCCGCCACCAGCCAATACCTGCTTTGTGACACCTTGCTGGCTATTAGGCCTACCATCGGTCATGAGGTAATCATCATCAAATCTGTCATAGTCTTACACACCTTACACAAACATTATTGCTGCCATGGTCATTCATTGATCATTGGCTTGCATCCACCCATTCATCGACATCTTCTCCTTGAAACTAATAGTCTTCACATAACCACCATGGTCGTATTAGGCCTACACACCACCATGATCTTTTTTCCATTAATCATCGGCTAGAAACTGCCATTGTATTGATGTTTGCCAAATTCTTTACCTTGCAATTAATGACTTAGACCTAATAGATACACCAATGTCCACAACAATCTCATTGTGTCACGACTAGCCTGTCGCAACTTTGACCTATACCCTTTCTCTGTGATCACTATCGATTCCTCGCTGATATGTACTAAACTTAATATAAACATAGGAATCCAATAAATCTGCATCCACTACAGCATCCGAAACTCTGAAAAACATAGGCTTCACCTCTTGGATCGCCTGGATCCAACTCCAATTGCTTGACCACTCTCTGATCAATCTCGACCATTGATCGTCTTTAATAACCCTCAAATGTTTTTCCAGTGGCTTCAATGCCAAAGTTTGTTGTCCATACCTTCTCCATTCCCACGTGAATAGTAATCGCATGAGTCTTTACTTCGCATTGGTGTTCCGTGTATGGCCAACACATGGCATCCCACCTGGATCCTACTCCAATTATTGATGCACCGACAGAATAGTGCAAATGCTGGTAGAATCAAGATTTACACTACAAAGCAGCATGTACAATGAAAAACACAATAACCACTTAACCATAAATTATGATGACATAAACAAGTAATGCAACAGTTATAGTACGAACTTAAACTATGAGAGAGAGGAACATAAAGATTTTAGGATGGTTCGAGAATCTCCCAACATCCCCCACCTAGAGGACTTTTCTCTAGAGTTTCAAATCCATTATAAGCTTCCAACATGAAGCGAGGGATTACACCGTTAATGCTTACCTGAGCTTGGACTTTCACTCTTCTCCCCGAAGAGAAAATAACCGCCAACCTCCTTTCTCGGAGTTGGACTTTCTCCTGTACACCAAGAGGATACACAAATTCACCACAGTTAATTTTGTTTTCTAAAACAAGTATGAGAACCAGTTAACATAATATCACAAATAAATAAATACAAGATGAGTTCTTATGTAATCGAAGAGTAATAATAAATATCTTCAATAATTGGCACTTAAATATCAAGAAGTTAAGAGGGAGAATAAAAATGATTGCAGACTTAAAACCCAAGATTTTCTAATCAAGAGAGTATTGAATGCAATGGTAAATAGATTTGATAAAGAATTAAAGCTATGGCACTTCTTTGATTGAGAAGTTGATGAAGAATTGAAAAAGATGAAAGCTCAAATAACTTCACTTTATTTTTGAGTATTTAAAAATTCTGCTTTGTTCTCAATTATATATTCAAGGTTCTTGTTCTTAATTTTTATTCTCAGATATGAATATAAGGCTTAAAGAAATAAGCACTGAAATCTGCCCATTAGGCACAGAGAAGATTTCTTCCTATTAACATTTAATGTTTGCTGCAGAGATAGATAAGGCATGGTTCAAGTTCGGCTGCATTTAATGGGTTGCTACAACTTGGAAGAAAGTGAGAAAGAAGAGATAATATGGCATCTCAAGAAAAGAAAAGTAGAGAGAGAATTTACTCTAGGTCAAGATAATATATAAAGTGTTGGCACTGTAACAGCTATAGCGTAGGGGCAAACTATAAATAGTAGGCTGAGATTGTAAATTGACTTATACGGCTAGCAGTGTGGCAACCCAAGAAAAGTGAGTAAGAGACAAATGGTCACTATTATAGGGTAAAACTAGAGGGTGCAGCTAGTACTACAAGAAAAAATAAGAAGTAACATTCCCATTACTCGTTGAAATTATACCTAGAGGGGGTGAATAGGTGTATAGATAATCAAATAAAAATTTTAATCAATTTAATATGAAATAATATAACCGATCACTCAAAAGAAGACTTGAAACCGGATTCCCCATGAAGGGCTCTGAACTTCTCCTCGTGATTCCTCTAGATAAGAGTTGAGGTGCTCAATTGCTATCTTGTTGAGATGAGTATTGATCGATAAGAATAAATGAATAATAAACAAGTAAATAGAGATAATAAAGAAATCACAAACAAAAATATTCATTCTGTGATTCGAGTCACCGCTCTACGTCCCCGCCTTCACCATTGTGAAGGTTTTCATTATCCACTATTGGATCCTCCACAAAGGGACCTTACAACAAGGAATTACAACTACTCAGAGTACACAACTCCCCAACTCAATCCTCTATACCAGAAGCAACACAAAGCCAATTGAGATAACAAGCTCTGGGTGATCAAGAGATCACAACAATCTCTTTGCAACTCTCCTACAAAAATCCTATAGAGTAAAATGTAAACTTGAAGCTCAAACATGTAAGTGAGAGTGAAAATCAGATAAGAGAGATTTTAAGAGCAGAAAAACTCAATTAAAACTTTGAAAATAAGAGCACAAAAGAAAACTTGAAACTTCTTCTCTTTGAAAACAAAAACTATATTTTCAATAGATATTGTTGTTATGTAATATTCAATCCCAATGACCCTTTATATAGGTTTTAAAAAAATACTTTTAGAATAGTTTTACCAGGTCTAAAAAAGAAAGAAATTGACCTTAGAAATTCAACTTTTCACTTTTTAAAAAAAACATGTTTAAAAATAGATTTAAAAGAACTAGCTATTACTACCAATCTGGCAGTCTTTCGGTCGACTGACCGGTCGACCGACCATTCAAAAAAAATTTACCGTTGGCTCTTGGTCAACCAGTCGGTCGATCGTGTTTAACAGAGACCAAACTGGTTACATCGGTCGACCTCCTAATCTACCGGTCGATCCACCGGGAATGTGCAAAACATGCACACTATAATTGCCAGAGGTTCGGTCGCCGTGCGGTTGACCGTTCTGGCCTGTAATAGGCACGGTCGATCGCCCGGTCGACCGACCTAGACCAAAAACTGGGTCAAGTTAATTCTTGAAGATAAATAAAATTTTCAAATAATTTTTGTTTGAATTTTGGAAGAGAGAATACATGTATAGCCATAAGATACAAGTTCTAAACTGAGAAATTTTTAAGAAAATGTGGAACAAGTATCAAAACCAAACATGTCAAAATCATACTTTAAAAACGTGCACTTTTATGTGTGTTTATATTTGAGCCTCAAATCTATATCTACTCATTAACAAACTAGTTTCTTACAAGGTTCTAATCGACTACAAGGATCTTCAAGCGGGCTTGTCTGATAATGATGTTTGAGCGACGCTGAGTGCTTTGAGCTATGACCCCATAACTTGAGTACTATTGAGCCATCAACACCTTCCTTTAGAGGAAGAAACCTGTTAGATATTTTTGAGCGCTGAAATACACTCTTGAACTTGATTAGTACCAAATAACTCCATATGCTTTGTTATCATCAAATACAAAACCGGGGATTGTAACCTTTAGGCCAACAATCTTCCCCTTTTGATGATGACAAAACATATAAGCTATTTAAAATAAAAATCTAGGAAAGCACTTTGTAAAAACTCCCCCTCAAGTTATGCTAGTTATCAAGTATAAGATATCAACAAGTTATATGATAAAGACATTGTATAAGAGGATGATTAAACAAATACCAATAAATACTCAAATACTAATAAATACTCTTAAATACTTCTCCCCCTTTTGTCATGCATCAAAAAGGGTAAGTAAAAACAACCAAAAATTAAAACATATGTAGATTTTATCAGAAGGAAGACTCAAGAATCAATAATACAAATATTTAGTTTTTATTAAATGAAAGAGAATATGTTAAAATCAAGTGGCTTAGTAAAAATATCTGCTAGTTGAAAATCAATTGAAACATAATCAATTTCAATATCACCTTTCTCATAATGATCCCTAAGAAAGTGATATCGAATTTCTTTGTACTTTGTCTTACTATATTGATTTGCATTTTTAGTCATATGAATAGTACTAGTATTATCACAAAATATCTTAATATGATCAAAATGCAAATTATAGTCAAGGAGAGTATGTTTCATCCAAAGGACTTGTGCACAACAAGCCCCGACCGCAACATACTCTGCCTCGGCAGTTGAGAGGGTTACAGAATTTTAAATTTTGGAAGACCATAAAACAAGACAATTTTTTAGAAACTGACAAATTCCACTTGTACTCTTCCTATCCACTCTACAACCGGCATAGTCAGCATCTGAAAAACTCATCATGAAAATTTTTTCGGTCTTCGGATACCACATACCCATTCAATAGTGCCCTTAAGATATCTAATCATGCGTTTTACCGCAATCAAGTGGGGCTCTTTAGGACAAGATTGGAATCTAGCATATAGACATACACTAAGTATAATATCCGGCCTGCTGGCCGTTAAATAAAGTAAACTACCAATCATTCTTCTATAAAGTTTAATGTCTACATTTATACCTTATTCATCCTTGTCAAGTTTTCTTATAGTAGCCATGGGAGTTTTGCACGACTTTGCTTCTTCAAGCTCAAATTTCTTGATGAGCTCCTTTGTGTATTTGGCTTGATGTATAAAAATCCCATCAATCTTTTGCTTGACTTGAAGTCCAAGGAAGTAGGTTAGCTCGCCGATCATAGACATCTCAAACTCATTCTTCATGCATGATTCAAAATCTTTGCAAAGCTTTTCATTAGTAGATCCAAATATAATATCATCAGCATAAATTTGAATAATAAGAATATCACTATCTACATGTTTTGTAATCAAAGTGGTATCTATATTATCTTTTACAAGACCATTTAAAATAAGAAATATTGAAAGGCTTTCAAGCCAAGCTCTAGAAGTTTGTTTTAAACCATATAAAGCTTTGTCTAATTTGAAAATAAAATCCAGATGTGTAGAATCAACAAACACGGGGGTTGTTCAACATACACTTCCTCTTCAATAAAACTATTTAAAAATGTACTTTTGACATCCATTTGAAAAAGTTTGAAACCTTCATAAGAAGCAAAAGCAAGTATAATCTGTATGGCTTCAAGCCGTGCTACGGGTGCAAAGGTTTCCTCAAACTCGATACCTTCGATTTGGGTGTAACCTTGGGCCACTAACCTAGCTTTATTCCTAACAACAATTCCCGACGCATCCAACTTATTCCTAAAAATTCATTTGTACCAGTTGTTGGTCTATCATGGGGTCTAGGAATAAGGTGCCAAACTTGATTGTGCTCAAATTGATTGAGTTCATCTTGTATTGCAAGCAAGCAATATGAGTTGCCCTGGCTTCAAAGATGTTCTTTGGTTCAATATGAGAAATAAAAACAAAATGGTCATAAAAATCATAGTGTTTGAAGCGAGTAGTTACCCCCTTTGATACATTACCTATGATGAGTTCCTTGGGATGACTTATAGCGAATCTCCAATCTTTTGGAAGTGGTTGTGTTGGTGTCACTTCAACCTCTTGAACTTCACATTGTTCATCAAGTTGTGGCTTATCTCCTAGGATAGGTGAGTCCTTTAAGGTTACTTTCTCCATATCTTCACCTAGAGAATCAATCTCTACAGCATTCTTAACAAAAGCATTAGATTCTTCAAACTTAACATGCATAGATTCTTCAATTGTCAAAGTAGATTTATTGAAGATTCTATAACCCTTGCTAGCGTTAGAATATCCAACAAAAATAGCTTCAAAAGTTTTAGCATCAAATTTTCTTAAGTTATCTTTGGTGTTTAAAACAAATATTTGCATCCAAAAACTCTAAAGTAAGAAATATTAGGCTTTCTCAAATAGTAAATTTCAAAAAAGTTTTGAAAGTAATTTTATAAAATAAATTCTATTTGACATGTAACATGAAGTGTTTACGGCTTTGGCCCATAAATATTGAGAGAGTCCATATTCACTAATCATTATCCTAGCCATTTCTTGAAGAGTACGATTCTTCCTTTCAACGACGCCATTTTGTTGAGGAGTTCTAGGACAAGACAATTCATGCCTAATTCCATTTTCTTCACAATAGGTGATAAAAGAATGGTTAATGAATTCACCACCTCTATCACTTCTTATGCGTAAAATCAAAAAACCTTTTCTTTTTCAACCTTTTCCTAAAAATATTAATATGCAAAAAAACTTGATTTTTATGTTCCAAAAAGAAAACCCATGTAAAGCAAGAAAAATCATCAACCAATATAAAAA
>JAVJIF010024745.1:0-68945 GCA_038442645.1 Agave tequilana | reverse complement strand
TTCGCATTGAGACTAAGAAATCTGAACTTCTTTCTATTCTTTAAAAAATCTCAATCACGTACCTAGTGGGGCAGGCATTATAGTTGGTAAGTTCTGTACTATGTAGGATGTAGATATTAGCCTCAGGAGTGAAGTTTAGATGGCGAAAGCGAAGATGTCACCTCATGACTCATTCTCCTCGAGTCTTTGAAAACACTTCTCGACTTTCATGTTTAGATGCAAGGGAGCATGTGGTCTTGTCATCTTAATACAAGCTATGAGATTTCCTTCTGCAGTTTCTACCAAAAATAGTTATTCTTCTTATGTACCTATATTCCTTTCTCACTAATTGACTGATGCTAAGAATATTACTATTCATGTTAGGAATATAATAAATATCAATCAAGCTTACCATCATTTTGGTAGATTTTGATTCCATTTACCTTCAACTAGGAGTTTGAAGAATCTCCCAAGCTCACACTATCATGAAATCTTTATGCGAGTTCAATAAAAAGTTCTTTCTTTCTGTACATGTGGTTGCTAGCACCCGAGTCAGGTACCAAACATCATTCTGAACAGTTGAATAATCATGAGCAAGAAGAAAAGTAGATTTATTACCCACATTATTGTTGCTTCGATGAGATTGGAAAGATTTTTAGTTTTGTGCCAGCAACCCGAGGCATAGTGTCTAAATTTTTTATAGTTGTAACAATGGACGTTCTTCTTGTTTTCACGCCCAGATGTGAATCTTCTCTGGTTTGCTCATCTCGACCTCTGAAGCTTTGGACATCCACTTGATTTGAGTGGTTCTTTGTTAGGGATCACGTTCCCTGCCTCTATCAAAACCACGACCTCTACTATGTGAGCCTCGATCACTTAGAGTTAGCTTTGGATCTAATGCTTATTCCAAAACTATGGACTTAGTCTTCTTTTGCATGCGCTGCTTATGAAATTGGAGATATCCCAAGAGCTCCTCTATTGAGATCTCATCCACATTCTTTGACTCCTCAATTGCGGCCACCGCGTGCTCAAACTTTGGTGTGAGGGTTCAGAGCAACTTCTCCATGATTCAGACATCCTCCATCTTTTCTCCATTTCTCCTCATTTATCAGGATTATTATAATTGAGAATAATAGTTGGAGATATTTTTCTTCATCTTTCATGTGGACGACTTTAAAATCGCCCCTAAGAGTTTGGAGACAAATTTGCTTCACCAGCTCGACTTTTGTAGATAGCAGAAAGAATTTTCCACGCCTCCCTACTCGCTTTGCTTCGACAACTCTCTCAAAGGTAGACTCATATAACCCTTGATAGAGTAGGAAACGAGCGTTTTCGTCCTTTTTTGCTCTTTAAGAGCCTTCTTCTCGTCGGTGGTGTACGCGGCTTCTACGTCAGTGTGATTTCGTGAACCTATCAACAATTTGTTTTCACAATTTTGAGAACCAAATAGAGCTTCATCTGAATAGGCAAACTTGTATAGTTATCCTTCGATAACTTGAGTATTTGTTGATTGACAAGATTATTGGAGGAGGCCATGAGGAGAAGAGAAAATGGAAGAACAGATCCATCTGGCTCTGATACTACTATTGTATGTTAGTCTACAGAGTAATATGCTTCAATCTGAATTTTTTAAGTGGAGAAGAGAATAGACAAAAGCTTCTTTCTTCTAATACTCTAATTCTCATTCAATTTTTTGCTTGAAAAAGCAAAGACGTATACAGTCCTTTACAAGCTTCAAAGGAAAAAAAACTTACAAGCATACAAATAACAATAAACAATGTGTCTCTTATTCTTCCAAAACTATATGATAAGTCATCACTCTCTACTTTATGATGACTCTTCCACTTCTCTACTTTATGATGTCCCTTCCATTTTCAAAAATTGATGCCATGAACGCATTCATATTCATTTTGATTTAATATTCCATCAGAGCGCGCTCCAACCATGATCAACAGGTGCTTGGCGGAGATGAAGAAGCATGAAGCAACAATTAGGAGCTACTGCTCATATGAAATCATGTCAGACAGCGAATTTAGCATTGGTCATGATGCTTGATGGTTGCTTCATCCTCTACTTGCTCTTGAAACTAGGATGCGCAGAGCCAAGCAGCCGAGTACTATTCGTTGTTGCTGGTCGAAAATCAGATCTTTATGAACATCGGATTGCATAAAATCCTCGCAACAAGTGCTGATGTTGGAGCAGACTTGAAGGCAATGGAGTTTTCCGAGATATCGGACTCCCAGGAACAGAACCACTCCGATATAACAAATGGCCTAGAGGTCCTTCATTTGCTCAATTTGTTTACATGTCCCGGCTCCTTGATGCCCATCCTTTCAAATCAAGTCTCCAGTGTGGGCGCTCCCTCTGCATCCGAACTCTTGAGGTCTGGAATTGTGTTGGAAAAGAACAAACTGAGCAAAATCTTTCTTTGATATAAAGATTCCGCGACAATGTTGATATAAAGATTCCGCGACAATGTCCTTATAAGAAAGGTGTGATGGAGATGCCGCCTCTTGTGCTCTATGATTCCACCAAGAATTTGTCGCGTAACCTCATTGACTTTGAACAGTGTCATCCCCACACTGGTAGCTTTCATGGATTGCTTCATTACACCGGGAAGGATGTGAGGCTGCTCCACCGGAATGGCATCTCATCAACTGTATGCCCGGCGTCCAGGATGTCACCCATTCTTTGGTTCGCTCTGTGAGGTAGTTGTTGGATTTTGAGGGTGAAGACTTTCGAGTTTTTCTCACTGTCTCTTTGTTTTTTAGTTTCATATTAGATGGGCCCAAGGAGGTAGAGTGTTTAAATACAAACTCCTCTTAACACTATTGTTATAAGTTACTGGATACAACACCACACCGGCGCGTGCCGCGCTCGGGGGCGCATGCACGAACCGAGTCGATTTTTTATTTTTTTCTGATTTTTTTCGGTTATTATTTTCTGGAATTGTCTGTCTGTGTGTTTGACCCGATCAAACGGGATCTGATATCCTGTTTCACAACCATATACACGTTGGCGGATCTCACAGGACTGTTACAACCGCAGAGACTCAAGAATGCTATTTAAATAGCCCCTTATTGGGAATACTGCTGGATGTCCAATGCAAACACCAGAGTTTTGCCGCAAAATAATCACAAATAGTAAGAACAAACCAAACGCGTAAGAAAGAGAGAAAATACAGATTTAACGAGTTCGACAATTGCCTACGTTCTCGGGACAGAAAGGGAGAGGGATCTTATTAATCAATCAATTCAGGTTACAATCAATGAGGATAATACCCTCTTTATATAAGCAGAGAGCTCACGAAGAAAAAGAAACCAAAAGCTCTAAATTCGGATCAGAAACGAACTCAGAATCTGACTTGAAAATCACCCAGAACATGTGTATGTCGACATCTAGGAGGGCCTATTGACAAACTGCACAACACTCAACTCTCGTGTTATCGCTGTCGATAGCCATGAGGGGCTTGTCGACAGACTGAAACCGTCGACAAGCCTCAATGGTTGTCGATAGTCTGTATATCTCCACTCTCTGTATCTGCGCATTCAAGTATCAGCTGTCGACACTATCCAGGCAAGTCGACAACGGTTCTCTGCTCCAGTTTTCTACTATTGCTGCTAGCATTAGTTGGATTAAAAAAACCCTATCAAAGATTTTTACCCTCACTCTCCAGAATTCTCCACCTCGGTGAAGATTTCTCAAATCTGAGCCGAACACAACGAATCACCATGTCGACTCAACCGTGTTGCACCAATGTGGTTTCCTATGTACCCTTTGCCCAGAGAATCAAGTCATCCGTAGTTCATCCAAATAGCTCCACCGAACTCAAGCAACTGGAAGGATATAGAGTGACTTCTTACAATGCTCGAACTTTGCTCTCGGAACAACTTTGGTAAGCATATCGGCGGGAGTCTTTTTTCTGTGAATCTTCTTTGTCGATGTCACCCTGATCAAGAATCTCACGAACAAAGTGAAACATGACGTCGATATTCTTCGTCTTTGCATGACAGACCTAATTCTTTGCCAAAAAGATAGCATTCATACTATCATAATTGATTTTCAATAGATCATGATCAGTCACCAAGTCGTCAAGTAACCCTTGAAGCCCACATTGTCTCCTTCATAGCCTCCGTCATGGCCATATACTCGGCCTCTGTCGTAGATAATGCGGCAATAGAGTGTACAATAAAGCGTCAACTTACCAGTGCTTGGGACAATGTGAATACATACCCTGTCGTAGATGCGCTTGTCAAGGTCTTCCGCGTAATCGAAATCGACATATCTGATACACTCTTGATTCCCCATTTTCCTTCTCAAATACTAATCCAACATCTATGGTACTTTTGATGTACCATAGAATCACTTCACTCTCTCCAATGACCCTTGAAGGGATCGTGCATGTATCAGCTAACTATCGAGACAACTTGTGAGAAATCAGACCTCGTACACACCATTGTATACATCAAACTACCAACCACGCTAGCATAGGGTACGTGAGACGTATACTCACACTCTTCAACAATAGTAGGAGACATAATAGCTTATAACTTAAAAATGAGGGCCAACGGTTTACATACAAACTTCGTGTCGCCATTAATGTTTTTTGAAGTACCTTTCCGAATACCCTTTGCGTCAAGCAAACCTTGCCGATTTCTAGTCTCTCTCAATCCTCCATATCTAGCACCTTCTTCGCTTCTCAAAGATCTTTCATCTCAAATTCAGAAGACAAGTCTTTGTTCAATTTATCAGTAGCGGATCTACTCTTAGAAGTAATGAGCATATCGTCTACTTATAATAGTAGATAAACATACTCTCCATCCGGTAGCTTGCAGTAGTAAACACATGAGTCATAATGGCTTTGGGTGTACCTCTTGACTCTCATGATGCTGTCGAAATGCTTGTACCACTGTCTTGGTAATTGTTTTACCTCATAAAGTGATTTTCAACTTGCATGCCATATTCTCTTTCCTCCAATCTTGAACTCCGTAGGCTAAAACATTGGGATCTCCTAATCAAGATCGCCATGGAGAAAGGTGATCTTCACATTGAGCTGATCAAGATCTAACTCATACTGTCCCACTAGTGCCAATAGTATTCGAATTGATGACTGCTTTACAACAGGTGAGAATACCTCATTGTAGTCAATACCTTCTCGCTCCGCGTAGCCTTTATGTAATACCCCGTTCCCGGAATACGTACTTAGATGCGTATTCAGATTTTCGATCGTATTTTTCGTTTTACCTTCTGTATTTGACCGATTTTAGTTTCAAATGTTATTTTCCAATATATTAGATTTTCTATGATTTCTGGATTTTTTCCTGAATTAAATTGAATTTCTTCAAAACCGGTGTCGACCAGTGTCGCTGATCGATTCTCGGATTTTTAATTTACAAACAGTTGGGAATTTCTAGAAAGTCTTTTAGGCATTATTTCTTAGTATAATATTTCTACCTAAATACTTTTTTGAGAATTTATAAATTTATGAAAATTCCACCGGAGTCGGTAGCTAACTGATTCCGGGATTTTTAGTTTTAAAACTATAAAGTATTTCTTAAAACGGATTTCACCATGAGTCTTAAAATATTATTCTTGATTTTTGGTAAATTTTCGAGTCGATCCGAAATACTTGAATTTCGGACGATTTCGGTATTTCCGAAATGTTTTCCGCATCCCCGACTTAAACCCGGAAATCAGTATTTTCAACAGTTTCATTTTGAATCTAAGAGAAAATATCTTCTCCTTTATAATTCCTTTTCCTTTTTCCTTTTCCTTTATATCTCTTCCTTCCTCCACAAGCCACAAGATTTCCAATTTTCCAAAATTCTAATCTTTTCCAAAATTCCAACTTTTTCCTCTCCACACACTTCCACCAACTCCCTCATTAATGCCCCTCTTTCTCTCTCTCTCCCATGGCGGCCAAGTGGCCAAAAGAGGGACACCTCATCCTCTCCCATTTGCAAAAACCCCCCTCTCTTCTATCTTATTTGCACCTCCTTCACAAAATCAAAAACCTATATAAACTTTTCCTTTACATTTCTATTTCTTTTTCTCTTCACTTCACCAAAGAAATTGTCTCCACAAGATTTCTCCTTCACCTCAACTTCAACCACCAACTCTCAAAGCATCACCAAGGTTTCCATCTCCACTTCAACCAACAACTTTGGATTTGGGGATCGTGTCTTTCTTCATCAACTATATCGCCGTGGATCAAATTCGTCGACCACGACCTTTCCGAACTCGTAAAGCTTCACTTAAACCATTCGATGTGAGTATTTTTACTCACCAAGACTCATACAATTCTTAGTATGTTTATGCTTCCATATCTTGTACATTTGTGTCTTCAAAATCATATTTTAACCATCAAGAACAACCATCAAATTCAGTTCTGTAATCTGTTTTCAGACCACGATTAGTCGACTTGACCTAGGAGCTAGTCGACTTGAAACCCATAGTTTGAAACGAAATCTTTTCTGGAGCACAGTTTTAGTCGACTATGTTAATTTACCAATCGACTATAGATTACTAGTCGACTATACTTTCTACCCTAGTCGACTAATGTTTCCTGAATCAAAATCCAACCTTCTGTAACTCAGATTTAGTCGACTTAACATAACTGTTAGTCGACTTGGCATATCTGTTAGTCGACTACCCTTTTGACCCTAGTCGACTAACTTTTCCTGAATCAGAAACCCAACTCTCTGGTGCACAGTTTTGGTCGACTATACCAGACTGTTAGTCGACTAATCCCTCTATTAGTCGACTACTCCCTTGACCCTAGTCGACTAACTTTGGCTGTTTGTCATAGTTAATTACTTTCTTATATTTGGATCTTATGCTTGGTTCATATGTTTGTATATTATACCTTATGACTTGTTAATTAGTACTCTCAACCTCTTGTCATGCTATCTATTAAAACAAGGCATGATACACTTGACATTGTTTAATTATCACAGTTAAGGGAATGTAGTACCTGTATTCCAGTTATGTATTCCAGTTATGATCTTGCTCATTCCCTTAATCTGATAATTATGTAATAAACTATAAAAAGGACAACTTGTATGGGGAATGGGAGGAAGTGATGGATGCCGGAATGATATCTTACTTATAGTAATGGAATAAAATATTGACGATTCGTGTTAGTGGGACTTTGGGCCCACAGAAGATGCGTGTTAGGGGGACTTAGGGCCCTCAAACTGGTCCCAGGTGTATGGGAACTACTATAAGAAGTGATATCAGTTCTCCATCTACTTCCGGTTAACAACCCTCGACTAGCTTATATATGGATGTATGTGAGTTGGGATATATACCGAGACACATACCTAGATATATGGGTCAGACGAGTAATAATAATAAGCGGTACCTTTTGTAACTCTTGTTATGCCTGTTATGACTTCCTTTATGTACCCCTGTCATGTTACTTATTCCTGTTATGATTCTTGTTATTCCTTTTATATCTGTTATGTGTTCCTGTTATAACCTCTTTATTACTCCGTTGTATATGCTTGGCTTACGATGATGTGAGATAAAGGTATATAGATGAGGGTTTCCTTATTTGGATTATTCCTTCGACGTACTAGTCTCATAAAGCCGTAATCTAAGCTTATACTATGTCTTTCCAACTTTAACCCGTTATGCTTCCATCTCCTACTGGTTGATATTTATTATACTGTTCTAACTCTTCTATTCTTGTCGCTTTGCCATTTGGCCATAGCCTGTTCATTGTTGGGAGGTCCTGACTCCCTTGGATTTGTATGTTCAGGTTCTGAAGCTTGGATCGAAGTGGAACCATCCACAGAGGATCTAGCTTTTCTTAGTGGGCAGGCAGACTAGTTCCAGTCCTTTGTGCCAGACTTCTCTTTTTGACTCACGGGATCTTCATCTAGCTCGTGAGCCTTTTGTGTCCTTATTTTATATTGTACTTTTGGACTTGGTTGTGATAAAAGACATATGTGATGTGTAATATTTTATCATATCCTGTGATGACTTTGTATTTGTACTTCTAAGTTGGCATATTATGAATACCACGCTTTGTGTTGTACTCTGATCTTTGTTGTACTTAATGCTTAGCGTATATACGTGGGGGCACCTTCTGACCTGCGTATATACGTCGCAGTGACGCCCCCGTATCCGTGGGATTGGGGCGTTACAGGATGGTATCAGAGCCTAGGCTCTCCCACCTATAGTACAATCAAGCAGCAAATTCTAGTAATTTGCTATTGCCAACTACGATGTACAAAGTTATCTAGTCCTTCTTGATTCCTTCTTGATTCCTTCCCTCATGTCCTAAAATCCTTCCATTTTCCAGCTCTTTCCAGTCATCTTTCACCAACTAGGTATGGATAGAAGATTGGGTCGTAGCAACTCTGGGCAAGCATCGAATGGAACCGCGGGAGAGAATGTCGATATTCTGAGGGTTATCCAGGCGATGATGGAGAATCAGCAACAACAGACGGAACTCCTTCGGCAAGAGTTAGCAGCTCCAAAGGAACAGAGGCCGGGAAATATTTCAGACTTCAGACGGCTGCAACCAGCCATATTCACGGGTGAAGAGAAACCCCTGGATGCTGAGCAATGGCTGACCGACACCTCAGACCTGTTGAATGCAGCCCGAGTTCCAAAGGAAAATCAAGTGGAGGTTGCCAAGATTCAATTGAAGGATATAGCAAGAACTTGGTGGCTAGCTGAGGAAGCCAGATTGGAGAAGCCTGTCACTTGGGACACATTCTCCAAGAGCTTCTATAGCAGATTCTTCCCTGCCACTGCTCAGAAAGACATGGAAGAGCAGTTCATCAGACTTCAGCAAGGGAATCGGTCCGTGGATGAGTATGCCACGGAATTTCTCAGACTTAGCCGCTTTGCTCCATACATGGTGACTGATGAGGAGAAGCGGGCAAGTAGATTCCAGCAGGGCCTACAGATGGACATCCAAGTATTCTTAATGCCCCAACAGCTGAAGACCTATTCTGAAGTCCTCACCATAGCTCGAGAAGTGGAGCGTGGACTGGAGAAGAAGAAAGCGAACCTGGTAAGGAACAAGGCCATGAAGAGGCCTTTTCAGTTGATGGATGAGGAAGATGCAGCTAGGACAACCCATGACCCGATGATGAAGCGACCATTCCGACCTCCTCTTCCTCAGATCATATGCAATTTCTGCACAGACCCGGACATTATAAGAGAGATTGTCGAATGGCCAATGGACAATGTTTGGCATGTGGGACAGGGAGACATACGGTAAAGGATTGCCCATTCAGAAGGGTAGGGAATATTGCACCAGTTAGACCAGCACCTCCAGCCCCTGCACTTCCAGCCCCAGCACTTCCAGCTCCCCCACTGAGGAGGAACCCAGAACCTGTGGACCGTAGAGCTCCATTTCCACCCCAACAGTATGACAATTCACAGAGAGGAGCAAGACCCAGAGCAGATTACGGCAGAGGCCAAGTTCACATCATGGCGGCGGAGGCATCAGAAGATGCAGCAGGATGTGCAGACCAGTATCCAGATCAGGCACCTCAAGGATATCATGGTAACTACTACCCCAGATCTTGCATTTGAGTTGGTTATCTTTCTAAATATTTCCCTTATCATTCTCTCATTTCCAATCCTGGTCCTTCCTGTGTTCACCTTACCCCTGTTTTGGTTTTATGAAGCCTGTGATTCCACCATTGTCCTCTTCGTGTTCAATTTACCCCTTAACGAAATTGCGAGGACGCAATTTTTGTATGGTGGGTGGATTGTAATACCCCGTTCCCGGAATACGTACTTAGATGCGTATTCAGATTTTCGATCGTATTTTTCGTTTTACCTTCTGTATTTGACCGATTTTAGTTTCAAATGTTATTTTCCAATATATTAGATTTTCTGGATTTTTTCCTGAATTAAATTGAATTTCTTCAAAACCGGTGTCGACCAGTGTCGCTGATCGATTCTCGGATTTTTAATTTACAAACAGTTGGGAATTTCTAGAAAGTCTTTTAGGCATTATTTCTTAGTATAATATTTTCTACCTAAATACTTTTTCTGAGAATTTTATAAATTTATGAAATTCCACCGGAGTCGGTAGCTAACTGATTCCGAGATTTTTAGTTTTAAAACTATAAAGTATTTCTTAAAACGGATTTCACCATGAGTCTTAAAATATTATTCTTGATTTTGGTAAATTTTTCGAGTCGATCCGAAATACTTGAATTTCGGACGATTTCGGTATTTTCCGAAATGTTTTCCGCATCCCCGACTTAAACCGGAAATCAGTATTTTCAACAGTTTCATTTTGAGTCCAAGAGAAAATATCTTCTCCTTTATAATCCTTTTCCTTTTTCCTTTTCTTTATATCTCTTCCTTCCTCCACAAGCCACAAGATTTCCAATTTTGCAAAATTCTAATCTTTTCCAAAATTCCAACTTTTCCTCTCACACACTTCCACCAACTCCCTCATTAATGCCCCTCTTTCCCTCTCTCCCCCATGGCCGGCCAAGTGGCCAAAAGAGGGACACCTCATCCTCTCCCATTTGCAAAAACCCCCCTCTCTTCTATCTTATTTGCACCTCCTTCACAAAATCAAAAACCTATATAAACTTTTCCTTTACATTTCTATTTCTTTTTCTCTTCACTTCACCAAAGAAATTGTCTCCACAAGATTTCTCCTTCACCTCAACTTCAACCACCAACTCTCAAAGCATCACCAAGGTTTCCATCTCCACTTCAACCAACAACTTTGGATTTGGGGATCGTGTCTTTCTTCATCAACTATATCGCCGTGGATCAAATTCGTCGACCACGACCTTTCCGAACTCGTAAAGCTTCACTTAAACCATTCGATGTGAGTATTTTACTCACCAAGACTCATACAATTCTTAGTATGTTTATGCTTCCATATCTTGTACATTTGTGTCTTCAAAATCATATTTTTAACCATCAAGAACAACCATCAAATTCAGTTCTGTAATCTGTTTTCAGACCACGATTAGTCGACTTGACCTAGGAGCTAGTCGACTTGAAACCCTTAGTTTGAAACGAAATCTTTTCTGGAGCACAGTTTTAGTCGACTATATTAATTTACCAGTCGACTATAGATTACTAGTCGACTATACTTTCTACCCTAGTCGACTAATGTTTCCTGAATCAAAATCCAACCTTCTGTAACTCAGATTTACTCGACTTAACATAACTGTTAGTCGACTTGGCATATCTGTTAGTCGACTACCCTTTTGACCCTAGTCGACTAACTTTTCCTGAATCAGAAACCCAACTCTCTGGTGCACAGTTTTGGTCGACTATACCAGACTGTTAGTCGACTAATCCCTCTATTAGTCGACTACTCCCTTGACCCTAGTCGACTAACTTTGGCTGTTTGTCATAGTTAATTACTTTCTTATATTTGGATCTTATGCTTGGTTCATATGTTTGTATATTATACCTTATGACTTGTTAATTAGTACTCTCAACCTCTTGTCATGCTATCTATTAAAACAAGGCATGATACACTTGACATTGTTTAATTATCACAGTTAAGGGAATGTAGTACCTGTATTCCAGTTATGTATTCCAGTTATGATCTTGCTCATTCCCTTAATCTGATAATTATGTTAATAAACTATAAAAAGGACAACTTGTATGGGGAATGGGAGGAAGTGATGGATGCCGGAATGATACCTTGCTTATAGTAATGGAATAAAATATTGACGATTCGTGTTAGTGGACTTTGGGCCCACAGAAGATGCGTGTTAGGGGGACTTAGGGCCCTCAAACTGGTCCCAGGTGTATGGGAACTACTATAAGAAGTGATATCAGTTCTCCATCTACTTCCGGTTAACAACCCTCGACTAGCTTATATATGGATGTATGTGAGTTGGATATATACCGAGACACATACCTAGATATATGGGTCAGACGAGTAATAATAATAAGCGGTACCTTTGTAACTCTTGTTATGCCTGTTATGACTTCCTTTATGTACCCTGTCATGTTACTTATTCCTGTTATGATTCTTGTTATTCCTTTTATATCTGTTATGTGTTCCTATTATAACCTCTTTATTACTCTGTTGTATATGCTTGGCTTACGATGATGTGAGATAAAGGTATATAGATGAGGGTTTCCTTGTTTGGATTATTCCTTCGACGTACTAGTCTCATAAAGCCGTAATCTAAGCTTATACTATGTCTTTCCAACTTTAACCGTTATGCTTCCATCTCCTACTGGTTGATATTTATTATACTGTTCTAACTCTTCTATTCTTGTCGCTTTTCCATTGGCCATAGCCTGTTCATTGTTGGGAGGTCCTGACTCCCTTGGATTTGTATGTTCAGGTTCCGAAGCTTGGATCGAAGTGGAACCATCCACAGAGGATCTAGCTTTTCTTAGTGGGCAGGCAGACTAGTTCCAGTCCTTTGTGCCAGACTTCTCTTTTGACTCACGGGATCTTCATCTAGCTCGTGAGCCTTTTGTGTCCTTATTTTATATTGTACTTTGGACTTGGTTGTGATAAAAGACATATGTGATGTGTAATATTTTATCATATCCTGTGATGACTTTGTATTTGTACTTCTAAGTTGGCATATTATGAATACCACGCTTTGTGTTGTACTCTGATCTTTGTTGTACTTAATGCTTAGCGTATATACGTGGGGGCACCTTCTGACCTGCGTATATACGTCGCAGTGACGCCCCCGTATCCGTGGGATTGGGGCGTTACACTTTAGCTGCCAATCTAGCCATATAGCATACATTATCACTATCTAGAGATCCTTGCTTCTTCTTGAACGCCCACTTACGATAAATAACCTTCTTTCTCTTGGGCAATTCTGTCAATTCCCAAGTGTCGTTCTTGTGAAGAGAGTTCATCTCTTCCTTCATTGCATCCTTCCACATCTTAGACTCCAAACTGATCTTAACTATCCTATATGTAGACAGGATCACCTCCAATGACTGAAAGAGCATACACCACAATCATGTTAGTTGTGAGCCAATTGGGCTTACATGAATTTCTTCTAGTTCTTCTTACTACAATAAAATCTTGAACATCACCCATAACCTGTTCTTGATCCTCATTATTATCAGCATCCTAATCGGCTACATGATCACCACTCTGTGTCACTTCAGGTGTGATCTCGAACGATACTGATTTATCTAGAGATAGTGGAGTAGCATTACTCTCCACCTGCTGCTCTTTTGATCTTCTCTCTCTCCACCAGCTAAGACTCTGTAAGTGATCAGTCACTGATATTGCATAATTGTAGTCATATTTCCATGTCTATGTTATAATAAACTTTATTTTTAATTATATTTATATAAATAATGTGGAGGCCTATCACCAAGGGATAAGGAAGAGAAAAGAGGCCCAAAGCCCTTCTAAATTCTTATTTAATTCAGAATTAATTCAGACCGGTGCAAATCAGGGCAAATCAAAGAAGATAAGACTAGTTGAAAATCAATTAAACTTAGAATATCATAAGCTCCAGTTAGTTAATCAAAGATCAACAAAGAATCATTAAAATCAGAAGAGCAAACGGAAAAATTTAACTGGATAAAAGGAAAAAGGAGTTAACAGCCGAGATCCTCCCCATGTATGTGGCTAGTTGGCTATATCCAGGCCGCGAATCCATGACCATGTTGTGAGACAAGGGGGAGCGTTTGCTTCCCCTATCTGTTCACTCCTCTCCCCTCTAGTTTTTTCCTATAAATGCCAGAAATTTCGTGAAGAAAAAGGATGAAGACTAGGGGTAAATTCTTTCTTTATTTTTAAGGTTAGGATTGTTGTTAGATAGTGTATGAGAAGTTGTATCTCATTTTTCATTTTGTAGTTTAGTCCAGAAATAAAGTGAGAAAGAGAAAGTGATTGTAATTCAATATTGAAGTAACATCAATAAAGATTTAGACTTCTTTTCTTCTCCAACTCACGGGCATGTTACATTTAGATTCGATGTTTTCTTTCTTCGTAATGAGTAGCTAAATCTCTTCATTCTGAGCTCACTAATCTATTTTTTTTCTAATTCCACTCTTGATTAGTTTTAATGAAATGACCCAATGAAATCATTTGAATATTAACTTTAAGCCTTACTTTTTAGCGAGTGTTCTTGAAGGCACATAAGGATGGGATTGGTTTTGAACCTACTCTTTGAAGTGAATCTCTTATAAAAAAAGCTTGTTTTTATTCTATGATTGCTTAATTGCCTTGATGGTTTAACAATCAACTTAAGAACGGTTTCAAAACTCAAGTCCAATTTCTAAAATCTATCTTATGTGTTTTACTTGATCTCTCTTAAATACAAAATTAAACTTTTGCCTATGATCTTATTGAGGCACTTAAACTTTCAAGAGAAAAATCTAGAGTTGAGTAAAGATTAGTGAGCCCAGACCTTCTCTTTTATTTAATACAACCAATATCACTTTCAAGCTTCTTAAAAATCGTCTTCTCCAAAACCTTGTCTAAATCTTAAAGTTTTCTTTAAATCACTTATTTACTCTCCATCTTCTTTTCATCTAAAATCATCAACACTAAAACTTGTTTTCTCAAAATATCGAAACGGTTGCATCGCATCTCTCCTCGTGGACATGACCCGTTAGCCCTAAGCTATACAGTATTTCTAATTTTGAAATCAAACTTTTGGTGGTGTTGTGGGGTGGGAACGATATTCTTGTGTTTTGACAAATTTGGTGTTCTGTTTCAGGGTTAAAGAAATAAGGTTGAGGATTTGAGCATTGCAGAAGAAGCCTTGTGATCCTGTGCCCCTGCTCTAGAAAGCAGGGAACAGGATTTCAAGAGTTTGCTACAGAATAAAAACTCTTTTTTGCGGGACTACTAAAAACTCTTTTTTGCAGAACATATTGCTTTGCAAAACACATTTTCTTAATTGCTAGTTTTTTATACTTGATTATCTCACAATCCTATTTTAATCCAACATTAATTGGTTGATTGATTTAAAAAAATGTTTAGACTTTCATTCCTAGGCATTTGTCTAATTACGTTTTCATTTCAATTACTGTTGAGGAAAGCTAGAGACAAGGTGCGTTCACAAAGCATATAGCTTAGAAAATATTCTTGGATGATTTTTTGCTTGTTGAATGCTACTTTTCTATACCTTGCATACTTTGCACAAATAAATCTTAAGGGCAAAAACTAACAAAAGATAAGGTGGGAGAGTCATTACCCTTTCTTAGCCCTCAAACTATCTCCAATCACGCACAACCTAACTCTAACTTAAAATCTGATAGACGTTGGCCTTAAGGACATCTCGAACTCATTAGGAGGTTATCTTAAAGGGGAAGGTGTTAGAATTTGACTCCTGCCAAATCGGTGTCAAAGGACGGGGATTAAGAGGCAAAACCTTGAAGGGTGGTGTTTGGCTTAATTAGGCCCGTCGCTTTTTGCGCCGATACCTCCCACCAATCTTACCCTGACCTGGCTGATAGCTTGTGGTCAGATGCTGCATTATACCTCATGTGGATAATCTAACCAGTTAGGAGTTGTCTAGGTCTAAGTCTCCTTTAGAATAGGCGTGATTGAATTTTTTCTCTTTTCTTTTTGACTGATGGTGAGCTTGTTTGTGGTAGTATTTATGTATGCAACTATAGTCGAAAGACCCAAATTCGTCTAGGTTGACTAGAAGCACTTTGCCACCAAAATTAGAACCAAAATCAAATCCGGTTATGCCTCCACAAACATCTTTGCAGGATAGGTTCTACCCCATGAGAACCTCACTTTCATCTTGCATCCAAATTTCATCGACTGGTGACAATAATTTTGAGCTTAAGCCTCAGTTCATCAACACACTTTCTAAGTTTCATGGCCAAAGTCCGAAGATGCGTATTTCTTCATAAGAGAATTTGAGGCAGAATGCTTAATGATGAAAATCTCTCACCTTGTAGACGATGCCATAAGGTTGAGATTCGTCCCATTTGCTCTTAAGGACTTAGACAAGAAATAACTATACAGCTTAGAGGCCGGTTCCATCACATCGTGGGATGATTTTATCAAGATCTTCTTGAAGAAATTCTATCCAACTTACAAGACCACTCTCATTAGGAAGAAGATCATGCAGTTCAAGTAAGAACCTAGTGAACTGTTTTGGTGGTACTTTGAACGCTTCAAAGACCTCCTTATACAGTGTTCTCATCATGGCATAGAGAAGTGACGACAATACCAAATTCTCTATGATGGTTTAGCCTACCAGAACAAAACCTCTTAGAAAATATGTGCCAAGGGGGATTCTTGCAAAAGGATGAAAACAAAGGGAGGGATTTATTTAAAGATCTAGCCGAAAAAACCTCCAATGAGAACCTACTCCCAAAAAGTTTAGGAACACAATTCCTATCTCTTCAAAAGGAGGTCTCCATTTAATAGAATCATCCATAGCTACCGAGGCTAAAATTTCTAACCCAATAAAATGAATGGAAGCTCTAGAAATCAAGAAGCCAGTTCAGTCAACCAATTCAGCCCAAACCAATGTCTAACTCCAGGCTATACTTCTGTCAATCCATGAACCATGTGTTTGAGGAGTGTCTAGTTTTCAATGTTCAACAAATGTATCTTGAGCTCATGAATGTGATTTTTTCAAGACCTCATAACAATCCTTATGCTCAAACGTACAATCCTACCTGGAGAAATCACTCGAATTTCTTATGGAGTCAAAACAACAATGACCACTCAAGGTCAAACCACTACCAACATCCCAATCATAATCACAATTCTTTCAATCATTAACCTAATTACCATTATAATTCTTCCAATCATCAATCTAATTCTTTCAATTATCAACAGAACTTTCCTAACTATGCTCTACAATCTTCCTTCTAAAGTTCTCCACTTGAGAAAAGAATGACTGATTTTGAAAAGACTATGGAAAGGTACATGAGGAACTAAGAGTCCTTCATACAAACATCGCAAAACAAACAACACACAAGCCATAATGATGTTAGAGGTTCAAATGAGTCAACTAGCTAATTCACAAAGTGAGAGGCCCTAGGGTACTTTGCCTAGTCAACCATTAACGAACCCAAGAAATTCTAACCAATTTCATCTGGCTGAGGATCAACAGTTTAATAAATGTAATGTTGTTCATACATTAAGATCGGGAAAGAAAGTTGATAATCAAGTGTCTATGTCACCCAATCCCATTCAGCACAACAATACACAAGCATCCACTTCATCTAGTTCCAATCCATCCCAATTTGACAATTTTGAAAAAGACAAGTCAGCCAGTCAGGTGGACATGCCTATAGTACCATTTCCAAATAGGCTGAAGAACAACAAGCAAAATTCACACATGGATAAGATAATTGAGATATTCAATCAAGTGAAGATAAATGTAACACTTTTTTATGTAATCCAACAAGTCCCATTTTATGCAAAATTCTTAAGAACATGTGCACCAAAAGAGAAAGACTAATGTACCTAAGAAAGTCTTCTTAGCCACTAACAATTGTGAGCTACTGTCGGGTCCAATCCCTGTCAAGTAAAAGGATTTGGGCCGTCCCCCACTGCCTGCACTATAGGACAAGCCGAGATTAATCATACACTTCTTGACTTTAGAGCAAGTATCAACTTGCTTTCTTTCTTTGTTTATCAACAACTCAGGTTGGGCGATCTTAGTCCAACTCAAGTCACCATCCAACTGGCTGACCAGTCAGTGAAAGTTTTCAAGGGAAAAATTAATGACATCCTTATCTGGGTTGGGGAGTTTATCTACCCTGTTGATTTCATAGTTCTTGAGACACAACATGTGTCCAATCCTAGGGCTCAAACTGCCGTTATCCTAGGGCGCCCATTTCTTACTACTGTCAATGCTATTATCAACTATAGGAATGAGTCCATGAGGTTAACCTTTAGAGACATGACTAGAGAAGTCAATGCTTCAACCTAGGAAAGCAACCCCATGATATTGAGGATCAAACATTTGAAGTTAATCTCCTTAAGAACTTTACTAGCGAGCATAGAGAAGAAGTAGAATTAGAAACTGATTGTGGCTTCAGTTAGAGTCCGAAGACTTTAGCTGTGATCAGAATGTCGAGTCTACTGTGAATTGGGCATTAAATCTTATTTCACCAAATGTGAAGCCAATAAACTTGACTCCTCCTTCTAGTGAGCGTTCCCCTTTTTTAGAATTGAAAGTCTTACCTACGCATCTCAAGTGCATCTATCTAAGCGAACAAGAGACTTTTTCTGTTATAATTGCATCCTATTTAAATGACAGGCAAGAAGAAAATCTTAAGACAATTCTTAGGAAACACAGGGAAGCTATTGGTTAGACTATGACCGACATAAAAAAATTGAGTCCAGCCATTGTTCAACATTGCATTCATCTCAATAAAGAAGCAACACCGAAGAGAGACCTACAATGTAGGTAAAACCCTATAATACAAGGGGCTATTCATGCTGAAATCATGAAACTCATAGACAATGGGATAATCTATCCCATTTCTGATAGCCAACGGGTCAGTCCTGTCTACGCGGTTCTGATGAATTTCGGTTCCACCGTGGTGGAAAATGAGAACAAAGAGTTGGTTCAAACTCGACTTCCCATGAAGATTCAAGTTTGCATCGACTATAGGAAGCTAAATGTAGCAACTCGTAAGGACCATTTCCTACTTTCCTTCATTGACTAAATGCTTGAACCTTTGGCTGGCCACAAGTATTACTGCTTCTTGGACGGTTACTCGAGGTATAATCAAATTTTTATTGCTCCAGAGGACCAAGAAAAGACCATGTTCACTTATCTATTTGGAACATTTGCTTTCATCGTTGAATGCCTTTCGGCTTGTGCAATGTCCCAGCAACGTTTCAACATTGCATGTTGAGTCTTTTCTCTGATATGTTGGAACAATTTTTGAAAATATTCATAGATGATATTCAAAGATGATTTCTCCATTTATGGAGACTCATTCGATCAATGTCGTCACCATCTCGAACTAGTTCTCCAACGTTGTGCCAAAAAAATCTGACACTGAACTAGGAGAAATGCCACTTCATAGTAAGACATGGAATTGTCTTGGGTCTTGAAATTTCTTAAAATGGAATTGAAGTGGATAAAGCCAAGATTAAGGTCATAGCCAAGATCCCGGTGCCGAAATGTGTTAAAGATATTTGATCCTATTTTCATTAAGAATTTTAACAAAATTGCTAAACCCTTAACTAACCTTTTCGCTAAGGACGTGTCCTTCATTTTCGATAGTGGATGTCTTAATGATTGGAGAAGCTGAAAAATGAGCTTATTTCAGCACCAATCATCTCTGCACCGGATTGGTCAAAGCCGTTTGAAATCATGTGCGATGCTTCAGATTTTGCTGTAGGCGCTGTCTTAGGACAATGCATTAATAACAAACAGTACGTGGTTTATTGCTCAAGTAGGATTCTTAATGATGCACAATTTAACTACACTACAATCGATAAGGAATTCTTGCTGTAGTTATTTGCATTAGAGAAATTCCATCCCTACCTACTGGATCCAAAACCACCATCTTCACCGATCATTCAGCTTTAAGATACTTTATAGTGAAGAAAGATATTAAGGCCCAACTAATTTATTGGATCTTGCTTCTTTATAATTTTGATCTCGAGATTCGAGAAAAAAGGCATAGAAAATGTCGTTGCTGACCACCTCTCGTGCATCCCAAACTCACCATGCAATGAACTGCCCATCAATGTTAACTTTCCCGATGAACAACTCTTGGTTGCCTCTAGGGAACCTTGGTTCGTTGACATAGTAAACTACTTAATCATGAACCAAACTCCATCTCATTGGTGTAAACATGATTGCAAGAGATTAAGAGTGTTCTATCTTTTTGTCACGAGCTTGCATGCGATGGACACTTTGGTCCCCACAAAATTGCTAAAAAAGTGCTAGAAAGTGGGTTCTACTGGCCCACTTTGTTCAAAGATGCCTTTGAGTTTTGCAAGACGTGTCCAATATGCCAAATGGTAGGAAGGATCTTATAATGCCCCGATCCCACAGGTACGGAGACGTTACTGTGACGTAAATTCGTCGGTCAAAATTATCCTCACATATATACGCTAAGCATCAGTACAGGGAAGAATCGGAGTTTGAAAATACGTGGTGCTTTATACATTCCAACATAGGAGTATAATTACAAAGTTATCATAGGATGTGACACAATATTATAAGAATATTACATCACCGATATGCGCAAATACTAGAATACAAAGAGGTATACAATTATGAACTGTACAAAAGGCGCTTATGAGTCACAAAGGAAAAACTCGAGAACAGAGCAGGGGGCTTAGAAGGATAGGGCCTCAGATGATCTATCGATGATCCACACATCCGTTGTGTATTTCTAATCAGCAATCGGAAGAATCCACAAGCTCCAAGCTCTGGGATCTGAACATGAGGATTCAGGGGAGTCAGAACTCCCCAACGAGTGGTGTGGTGAATGCCAAGTGGCGTGCATGGACAAGCACACGTGTATCGATAAATCTAAATCATAAATATGAACTGAAAACCCTGTCGTGAGCACAGGCATACTAGAGCAGGTAGAGAGATAGTAATTGATATCAAGCAGGGAACATGCATGGTATAATATAATAAGAGCAGAAGAATTGTGGAATAGAACACAAGTGATAAGGCAGGATGTAAATAAATATAATAACAATAATAATAATAATAATAAAACCAGAAATCTAAAGTAAAACCTGATGAAAGCAAACACAGCAAAACCATTGGTACAAACTCAGTTTATAGCTTAATTAGATAAGTACGTCGAAGGAATAATCCAAACAAGAAAACCCTCATCTATATAACGTATATCTTACATCATCATAAGCTAAGTCCATACGACTCAAATTGCAAAACACACAACGAATTATTAATTGGCATCTTTTATTATTACTCATCTGACTCATATATCTAGGTATGTGTTCTGACGTATGACTCAATGCACATACATCCATATATGAGTTAGTCGAGGTTTGTTATTGGAAACTGATGATGATTGATGAATCATATTTATAGTGGGTCTCGTCACTACCGGAACACGACCTAGTGGGAATTAAGACACCCAACATGAGTCTTCACACGGGGAATTAAGACACCTCAACACGAGTCGTCAGTCTTATGACCACTATAAACACGAAATCACTGATATTCATTAGTTTCTCCCTTCCCGCTGTAGGTTGACCTTTTTATGATTTATTATGTGATTATCAATTTACGGAATAGCATGAGCAGGACAAGTTCAGGAATTTAGGAGTACAAGAGTACATGCATATCAAGAATGCAAATCACTATAAATAATACAGGATAATAGGTTCAGGATTCTTGTAAATGTGATAATCACAGGTCAAGTGTTAACATGACAGGTGGCAGGTGATAAATCATAATAGAGGCAGGTGCTAAGTAGTAGCATGATCAGGTAATAGCATGACAGGGGTGATATCAAGCAGGTGATAAGAGACAGCATGGTTAATGATAGCACATCAAATAAAAGCATGTCAAGCAATACAGGAAATAATATTGATGTAAGAGATCGATACGAATACCGGGAAACCATGCAGTCTTAGGAAAACAGTATAAATAAGATTTCACACTCTGCACAACCATTAATGGAGGAATAGATAAACTGACAAGCAGGTAATTAGCAAGCAGGCGAACATCCAAGCAGGGCTAAACGAGCTGGAGGCACGGACGGCGAACAGTGTTTAATCACTAAAGCGCTTGACAGAGCTACAGGAATGACTTAGCTTAAAAGGTGAGTCTAAAATCTAGTAAAGTTCTGCCTAGATGAATCTATTGGTAAAGTGTTGAATGCTAAGATGCCTACCAGGCAAAGCATAAGAGACCTGACGGTCTAAGCGCACTCCTCTTTGAAGAAAGTGGGCAAGAGCCTGGAGGCTAAAGTACGCTCGGGGTCAAAGCGCACTCTCGGTAGCTACCCCGAAATCCATATGGATGCAAGGCCTAAAACCAATTGGATAGCTAATCGAAGAGTGGGCAGAAACCCAGAGTCAATACAAGGGTACCTACACGAGATATTAGTACCACATGAGCATACATAAAAATGTAAGAATATCTAGACTACCGCGGTGTGGTGAAGCCCAGAGGCTGAGTAGAGAGCCCGGAGGCTAAACGACCACGAAGTGTTGGCCATGCATAGTATAAAAGTAGAAATAAAACACATCACAAACATGGTATATGTACAGAAAATAAACTACCCTAGTACAAACATTCATCACAGGCATAACACATATACAAACCTGGACACTCGGCCACATAAAATACACAAGCACAACCCAATACAAAATACGAATACAACTCAAATACAGAATAAAATACAAGTCGACCCGACGAAGTAGGGAAACCCAAAACGAGGCTAGGACACTCGCCTATAATTCTTCGAAAAAATGCCGACAATTCTGAAAATCCGAGAATACGTGTACATGAGCCACCATATATTTTAAAATATATATATATATAGTATTTTTAGACAGAGAAAGAGAATAAGAGAGGAAAGAGAATAAGAGAGGAGAGAGAATTAAATAGAGAGTAGCAGGAGAGAGAAATAGAAAGAGATTAAAGGAAAAGGAAAAGAGAAAAGAGGGGAGTTGTTGCCCCATGCTCACGGCCCAGGGGTCCACGACCGGCATGGCTGGGGGCCTGGGCGGCGCCAGAGAAGCGACGCCGGCCGCCGTGGCTGGTGCAGGCCAGGGGTGGTCCCCGGCCACCCCAAAGAGGGTAAGGGGAGTTGAGTTGTTGGGGTTTTTTTGTGGTGTTAATGGGTGATGGTGAAAAAGATGAGGGATTGCGGCGAAATTGAAGAGGGAAGTGGTGGAGATGAGGAATTTGGTGAAGGAGTTGATGTGGATGGTGGAGATGGTGAAGAAGAGATGGAGGAGGTGGAGGATATGGTGGATTGAAGAAGAAAATAAAGTTGGAGATGGTGGTGGTGCTTGGTGGAGTGGATGGAGGAGAAGGAGGAGAAGGTGGCTTAAGTTGGGCTTAACCATGGGTGGCTCACTGGCCAAGGGTGGCAGCGGAGGTGGCTTAGGTGATGTGGCCACCGCTCTTGGTGGGGCTTGGAGTGGAGAGAGAAGGGGAAAGATGAAATTAAAAGGTGAAGGAAAGACATGAGGAGAAGGAGAGTGAGATTAGAGAGAGATTTTGAGAGATAAGGTGAGAGAGAGGAAGAATTTGAAAGGGAGATGGAGAATAAGGAGGAGGCACTGTGCTATCATTGGCACTAGAGGAAGAAGAAAAGAAAGGAAGGAGAAAAAGGAAAGGAAAAAGGAGAAGAAAATATAAAGGAAAGAGGAAAGATATTTTGAGGGTGTGTTGTGTGGTGGAGAAAAATAGGTAAATAAAAAGAAAAGAAAAAGGGAAAAAGAAGGAAAAAAGGAGTGGATAAAAAGTTGAGGAAAGAAAGATAAAGAAAAAGATTACATAGATAAACTCCGGATCCTAGGAAAATACCGAAAACACCGGAAAAGCCGAAAATAGAGTAACTCGAAAAACTCTCCAAAAATTCTCAAAAATAGTAAATATTATATTAAGATAAATGGTAAAATAGGATTTCAGAAATTCAATCCTATTTTTAAATTAAAAATTCTAAAATCTACCAGCGTACCAGTCGACAACAAAAACGGTCGAACTTCGTTAAAATCAGAAAAATCCCGAAAAATACATTAAGGTAAAAAATATGATTCTAAGAAATAATGTGAAAGCAAATATTAGAAATTTAACTTAATTTGTCAATTAAAAATCCAAGAATCGATCGACGGTACTGGTCGATACTGGTTTTGAAGATTTTGCAGAATAATTCTAAAAAATTTCAGAAAAAAATGAAAAATCTAAAACAATTTGGAGAATGATGTTTGAAACTAAATTGCTCAAATCTATCGAAAAGACCAAATCAATCAGTACACTAGGATCGGGTCCCTGGTTCAGATTAGGTCTGACTCCGAGTCCACGAATCTAGATCTGATGAAAAACAATCGCATAAATATACATAAAACAAAAAAAATACGGGAACCAAATCAAAAAATATGATCAAAAAAATTTGAAAACGTATCTAAGTACGTATTCCGAGAACGGTGTGTTACATTTCATCCACCTTACAAAAATTTCTTCATCGAAATTTCATAAGGAGAAAATGAACACAGGAAAGACCAAGGCAAGGATTATACCACTTAAGATATGAATAACTAAGGGTAACGCTCCCAAGTTAACTAAACAATAATCAGAACATATACATCTTCTGTACTTCTTGTTGTATAAATTTTCAAACGATGCCAAATAATGCTGATCCACTATCACTTCTTTATCTGAGAGACAAGAAGCTGTACTTGATGAAAAGTCTGTAATAGAGTTTCTGATGTGTTGTATGCTTACTATTACTCTGAGAATAGATCAGAATACCAAAAATAAAGAAAATCCTGATAATTCTGAGCATAAATAAAGAAGGTCAATAATTAAGAACTCCGAATACTGAGCGTCGATCACTCTGAAAGTATAGTCAAGAATATAAAATACCTATAGAGAATCCTGAATAGTGAATCTGGATAATAATCTAACTGCAAAACGATTCTGAGAATACCCGAGCTTCATAGAGTTGGTCGAAGAGATCGTATAAGAGCTTCATTCAGTATTCTGCCGCTACACCTCTAGTCTATCCATATCTTAAGTTGGTATAAAAACTAGGAAAATCAAAATAGTGATAAATGGAAGGAAATTAGGAATCAAAAAAAGAACGATCAAGAAGAAATAGATCAATCTGCACTTGTAGTTAGATTGTATAACCAGAACTCATGCATTCTAGTTGCAAATTTCTTTACCATTACTTTGCCATCTGGAAGTACTGAAGATGGGAGAGCGTAAGCTCTGATACCACCCTGTAACGCCCTGATATTGCGAGTACAGAGATGTTACTGTGATGTATATACATCGATCGAAAATACCCTCACATATATACGCTAAGCGTTAGTACAGGCAAGAATCAGAGTTCAGAAATATGTGGTGCATTATACATTCCAACATATGATTATAATTACAAAATTATCACAGGATGTGACACAATAATGTAAGAATATTATATCACTGATAGGTGCAAATGCGAGAATACAAATAGGTATACAATTATGAACTGTATAAAAGGCGCTCATGAGTCACAAAAGAAAAACTCGAGAATCGAGCAAGTGCTTGGAAGGATAGGGCCTCAGACGGTCTGCCGATGATCCATACTTCTGCTGCGCATCTCTGATCAACTACATCAACTGGGAGAATTCACAAGCTCCAAACTCTGGAATCTGGACATGATGATTCAGGGGAGTCAGAACTCCCCAATGAGTGGTATGGTGAATGTCAAGTGGCGTGCAGGACCAAGCACATGTGTATCGATAAATCTGAATTATAAACATGCATTGAAAACCCTGTCGTGAGCACAGGCATACTAGAGCAGGTAGAGAGAAAGTGATTAATATCAAACAGGGAACATCATGATATAATATGATAAGTGCAGGAGACTAGTGGAATAGAACACAAGTGATAAGACAGGATATAAACAGATATAATATAATAATAATAATAAAATCAAAAATCGGAGTAAAACCAGATGAATGCAAACTTAGCATAACCAGCGTACAAACTCAGTTTACGGCTTCATGAGATAAGTACGTCGAGGGAATAATCCAAATAAGAAAACCCTCATCTATATACTGTATATCTCACGTCATCGTAAGCTAAGTCCATACGACCCGAATTATAAAACACACAATGAATTATTAATTTGCATCTATTATTATTACTCGTCTGACTCATATATCTAGGTATGCATTCTGGCGTACGACTTAATGCACATACATCCATATATGAGTAAGTCGAGGTTGATTATGGGAAACTAGTGATGATTGATGGATCATATTTATGGTGGATTCCGTCACTGCCTGGGACACGGCCTAGGGGGAATTGACCCAACACGAGTGTTCATACGGGGAACTAAGACACCTAACATGAATCATCAGTCCTATGACCACTATAAACACGAAATCACCGATATTCATTAGTTTCCCTATCCCAATATAGGTTGACCTTTTTATAATTTATTATTGATTATCAATTAACGGGAATAGCATGAGCATGACAAGCTCAGGAATTCAGGAGTACAAGAGTACATGCATAACAAGAATACAGATCATTTTATATAATACAAGATAACAGGTATAGGATTCGCATAAATGTGATAATCACAGGTCAAGTGTTAACGTGACAGGTGGCGGATGATAAATCATAATAGGGGCAGGTGCCAAGTAATAGCATGGTCAGGTAATAGCATGACAGGGGTGATATCAGGCAGGAGATAAGAGACAACATGGTAAATGATAGCACATCAAGTGAAAGCATATGAAAAAATACAGGAAAACAGTATAGATATAAGAGATCAGTATGAATACCAAAAAACTATGCAGTCTCAAGAAATAGGATAAATAAGATTTCAAACTCTTCGTAACCATTAATAGAGGTATAGATAAACTGGCAAGCAGGTAATTAGCAAGCACGTGAAAATCCGAGCGGGGATAAGCAAGCTTGAGGCACGAATGGCAAACAACGTTTAATCACTAAAGTGCTTGACGAAGCTATTGGAATGACTCGGCTTAAAAGGCGAGTCTAAAAAATCGCAGTTTGATTGGGAGAAAATCGCGCACAAAAAGTGTATGTTATGAAATCAAGAGTTAAAGTGTGTGTACTTTGGCTTCCTCGATGCTTCCGTTATAGCATAGAGGCTAAAACAAGTCGAATCTACAAGGATGGGAGGCGATAGAAGCTTACATGGTATGTTCACGTGTATGTTAAAAGATCTTCAATATTTTAAAGAATGAAAAGAAAAGAAAACAAAGAATGAAAAGAGAAGAGTACGGTGAAACACGAAGAAGTGGGAAACATAGAAAAGAATATACTTATGACTTTTATGGTATTTCTAAAATAAAGTGAAAAAGAAAGAAAACCCATGGCTACTACCTACTAATGGCTGCACTAACCATGCTAACCTCTTAGTGATAGTTACCTCACATGTTTCCTTCCTAATCACTGGTCTTTGGTTCAAGAGCGTTTCAAAGCATGACTCATGCGATAACTTTCACATCCAAACTCGACAAAATAAGTGCAAGCTACACTTAAACTATCAAAACTAAATAAGAGTAAGCATGGAGTAAAGTAATGTTAGCTTGCTAGAGAGTTAGGATGTTAGAGTGTTAGATCTATCTTCATGAGCCATCAATGGCTCCTGCAAGAGCAAGGCCAAGTAAAGGCTATTAGATTCATGTGGATTATCATAAAAGAAGTTAGCAAGTTAGTGGTTAGTAGTTAGTCGTCATGAGAGAAAAATTAGCTAAACATGTAAAAGAAGTTAAAGAGAAGAAAATAAGGAGAGGTAAAGAGAGCACCTTTCATAGATTGTTACCTTCATTACAAGTACTCTTTCTTTCCACTCATGTACCACTCTCTCTCCTATTACAAGATCTAAAAGAAAATGAAAAATACAAAGAGGAAGAAGAAGAACTAATCTAAACTAAACTAAACTACAACGTGGAGAAGAAAACTACCCTAAAACTACAATATTCTCTGTATATCCCTAACTGAAGAACCCCAGGGGGTATATACGACACCAGGGGAAGGGGAGCCAGGGGGTAAACCCTGGCCCAAAGTACGGGCGCGACAACGCCCGTATGGCCACGAAAACACGGCTACGCATTTCCGCGGCTCTTCTAGAGCCGCGCGCGGAGCCTGCTGTCACACGCTATCCCATCTGTCCCCTGCCGGTTGCAGGTCTCGGTTCCTGGTTTTGGGCCCCTGGCTTTGACGAATCAGCTCTCCAAAGTCAATGGCTATATTATAGACCTTTAATCACCCATTAAATGGTAATTTAGGGTCTTCTTCTTCATTGCACATCATAGACCTAGAAACATGCAAAAGAGGTGTTATTAGAAGAATTTAATATGAAAAAAATGTGAAGATGTGGTATGAAATATGCAGTTTTAGAGACTAATCAGAGATCTGCCTAGATGAATCTATTGGTAAAGTGTTGAGCGCTAAACATGCCTACCAAGCGGAGCATAAGAGACCTGACGGTCTAAGCGCACTCCTCTTTCGACGAAGTGAACGAGAGCCCGAAGGCTAAAGTACACTCGGGGTCAAAGCGCACTCTTGGTAGCAACTACGAAATCCATAAGGGTGCAAGGCCTAAAACCAAGTGGGTAGCTAACCCGGGAGTGGGTAGAAACTCAGAGTCTGTACAAGGGTACCTTGCATGAGATGTCAGTACCACACGAACAAACATAAAAATTTGAGAATATCTACACTACTGTAGAGTGGTGAAGCCCGGAGACTGAGTAGAGAGCCCGAAGGCTAAACGACCACGAAATGTCGGCCATATATAGTATAAAAGAGAAATAAAACACATCACAGGCATGTTATATGTACAAAAAATAAATTACCCTAGTACAAACATTCATCACAGGCAAAAGACATGTACAATCCTGGGCACTCGGCCATATACAAATACAAAGGCACAGCTCAATACAAAATACGAATACAACACAAGTTCAGAGCAAAATACAAATCAACCTGATGAAGCGGGGAAACCCAAAACGAGGCGAGGACACTCGCCTATAAATCTTCGAAAAATGATGACAATTCTAAAAATCCAAGAATACGTGTACACGAGCCACCATATTTTAAAATATATATATAATATATATTTATAGGGAACAAAAGAATAACAGAGAGGAGAGAGAGAAGAAAGAGAAAGAATTAAAGAGAGTGCCAGAGAGAAAGAGAGAGATTAAAGGAAAAGGGAAAGAGAAAAGAGGGGGACTGCTGCCCCCTGCTCACAGCCTAGGGGCCCCACGGCCAGCATGGCCATGGCTCCGGGCGGTGCCAGAGAGGCAGCACTGGCCACCGTGGCTAGTGCAGGCCAGGGGTAACCACCGACCACCCTAACGAGGGGAAGGGGAGTTGAGGTGTTGGGGTTTTTTTGTGGTGTTGATGGGTGATGAAGATAATGGATTGTGGTGAAATTGAAGAGAGAAGTGGTGGAGATGAGCAATTTGGTGGAATTGATGTGGATGGTAGAGATGGTGAAGAAGAGATGGAGGAGGTGGAGGATAAGGTGGATTGAAGAAGAGAAAGAAGTTGGAGATAGTGGTGGTACTTAGTGGAGTGGATGGAGGATAAGGAAGAGATGGTGGCTGGAGTTCGGCTCGACCGTGGGTGGCTCGCCGGCCAAGGGTGGCATCAGAGTTGGCTCGGGTGATGTGGCCGTCAGCCTTGGTGGAGCTTAGAGTGGAGAGAGAAGGCGAGAGATGAAATTGGAAGGTGAAGGAAAGAGAGAAGGAGAAGGAGAGTGAGATTAAGAGAGAATTTGAGAGATAAGGTGAGAGAGAGGAAGAATTTGAGAGGGAGATGAAGAAGAAGGAGGAGGTGATGTGTTGTCGTTGGCGCCAAGGGAAGAAGAAAGAAAGGGAGGAGAAAATGAAAAGAAGAAAAAGGGAGAAGAATATATAAAGGAAAGAGGAAGATATTTTGGGGTGTGTTGTGTGGTGGAGAAAAATAGGAAAATAAAAAGAAAAGAAAAACAAAAAAGAAGGAAAAAAGTATTGGATGAGAAAAATGGGGAAAGAAAGAAAAAAAAAAGAAAAATATATAGATAAACTCCGGATCCTAGGAATATACCGAAAACACCGAAAAAGCCGAAAAAAATGAAGTATCTCAAAAATCTCTCCAAAAATTCTCAAAACTGTAATATTATATTAAGATACATGGTGAAATTGAATTTTAAAATTCAATTCCATTTTCAAATTAAAAATCTTAAAATCTACCAACGATACAAGTCGACACCAAAACCGGTCGAACTTCGATAAAATCTGAAAAATCTCTAAAAATGCATTAAGGTAAAAAAATATGATTTTAAGAAATAATATAAAAGTGAATTTTAGAAATTTAACTCTATTTGTAAATTAAAAATCTAAGAGTCGATCAGCGACACCTGTCGATACTGATTTTGAAGATTTTGCAGAATAATTTTAAAAAATTCTAAAAAATCATGAAAAATCAAAAATATTCGAAAATAATATTTAAAATTGAAATCGGTCAAATCTGACTATCAAAAAGACCAAATTGATCAGTACACTAGGATCGGGTCCCTGGTTCAAATTAGGGCTGACTCTGGGTCTATGAATTTGGGTCCAATGAAGAATAATCGCATAAATATATATAAAACAAAAACAAATACGGGAAGCAAATCAAAAAATATGATCAAAAAATCTGAATACATATCTAAGTACATATTTTAGGAACGGGGTGTTACAGATCTCAAAGCGAAACATGACCCCTTAACCCAATTCTAAAAATAGAACTCTTTGATGTTTGGGGCATCGACTTTATAGGACCATTTCCTAATTCATTTGGAAGCCAATAATATTGGTTGATATGGATTACGTGTCTAAATGGGTAGAAGCCATGCAAAACTATGACAACAAAGTTGTCATCAAGTTTTTAAAAGAGAACATCTTCTCGCGCTTTAGAACCCCTCGTGCTATCATCAGTGATAATGGCACTCACTTTTGCAATAGATCTTTCAAAGCACTTATACAAAAGTATGCCATAACTCATAAATTGTCCACACCGTATCATCCTCAGACTAGTTGTTGACACCTAAAAAAGACAAGATTCTTGTTGGTCTGAACAATGTCTAAAACTTGTTGACATTTACAAAAGACAAGTGACAGACGAGCTGAAGACCAGTTTTCACCCATCTCCAAGGGACAAGGAAGCAACTTGGACTCCACTGATCCAGCAAGCAGACAGTGAATCCGGATTGTTTCTAAACAGACCTCAGCAGGTCTACGGTGCTAACACTTAGCATCGCATGAGCCCAAAGGGATAGCCTCGCTTGAGAGGCTAATATCACCCAACTTCGCCTTGAAGTCATCCAAAGCCTCGCCAAGAAGCTAACTCGCAAACTTCGCCACAGAGGACTTCCAGCTCCGCCAAAGGGTTTCTTTCGGACTTCGCCAGAAACCGTCTTTAGCTCCGCTACGAGCTCAATACGGGCAGCGCTGCTATGAATCTGCTACGGTCAACCTTTGACCAATCAAATCTCCAGATGAGATCGGATCCAATCAGATCAAATCCAATTAAGATCAAATCAGAGATCAAATCTGGCAGTTGATTGCCATAATCTCTTGACTCTTCTTAAAACGAGTAAGAAGATCAAGGGAAATCCTCCAACGATATGGAAAGGATCAAGAAGATCAACCGACCTGCCTATTCTAGCTTCGTAGAGCTGATCCTAGCCTCGCAGCAAGGCTACTTTCCAGATTTAAACAGATTTGATTCAATCTGTTTCCATATCTTCAAGGGACGATTATACCCTTGCTCTCCCTATAAATAGCCCGCCGGGGCACAAGAGAGGAGACCGGTTCCAGACGCATACGGACCACGACGCATGCATACGGGAGGACTCCACAAGCAGAGGCTTCTTCATAACACACCGTGCGCTCTCGAATTCAGAGATCTTTTAGAGAATTGCTTTCTCTATTCAGGGTGTTGATACTCTAACATCGTCCTTCTTCTCAAGGAATCTCCGGAACTAGGCGAGAAGGAATTCCTTGTTGAAGGTGATTTTGAGAAGCATCAAGAGGGTTCTACCAACCTTCTATTCTCTGATTTCCCGAACCAGGCGAGAAGGGAATCTCATCGCTCGCATCGTCAAAGGGACAAAGTGGTCGCGCGCTGACCAGACTCCTATCGGCACACTTCTCCAGAATCTCTGAGGAGATCTACTTGTAATCTTTTTAAGAATACTTGTAATTTAGTTGTAAGTTTTCCCCCTTTGCAAACATAATGGAAAACAAGATGGCGACTCCGCTGGGGAAGAAATTCTCCACTGCCGAGAATCAAGTGTCGCAATGCGACAAACAGACCTTCGGGTCTAAATCTGAATTCAGAAAAGCCGGTGCAGCCAGAGCTTCTCTGGCTAAATCTTCAAGGAAAGTCTCTACGGAGACTGAAAAGGTCCTCTACGGACCTGCTGCGGTTATTTGGCGCAACAAGGGAGCACGTCCGCAGTCTGATTCCTTTACTTGTGAGAACTTGGTGGTTCAGTTCGATCAAAGGAGATTTGAAGAAGTCCTCTCTGGGGGTGGCCCAATGCTACGAGCACGGAAGCATAGGAGGGTTTCCACGACCAAGGTTTCAAATCAGAAACCGGAAGCAGAATTCTGCCAAAACCCCTCAGCCTCGTGTGTGGCTAATCAGGTTCCTTGCGAACCTAAGTCTCCTCTGCCAAGGCGGGTATGGAAGCCTAAACAGAAGTTTTCGACCGAAGCTTCAGGCGTAGCTACGCCTAAACTGCGCCTCTCCCGTGAAGAAAAAGGCAAGATGCCTGTCTGCTCCAATCACAAAGTTACGACGGCAATCATACCGTCGTCCAATTTAAGAGCAGCAACGCCTCACGCCGGCCTCGTTCTCATGAGCGAAGCCATCGTACCACAGCGTACGCGCAGGGTCCATAGCCGCAAAGCCGAAGCCAAAGTACTATCTGAGGCTAATTACCCTCGCAGCAGCATAGCGAGTAAAGCACCGCAGCATGCTCCGCTTTCCAGTGCGTCAAGCACTAAGTTCGCGTCTAATGGCGAAGCTAGAACCAAAGCACTATTCAGTGCTAATCCCGTCTGCAGGGATAAAAGAAGCGGGACATCGTCCTATGTGCGATCCAAAAGAGCCTTTGCGCTCGACTACAGGGACCCAACCGGGTTCGATTTGAGGAAATTATTGACGGATAGACAAATCTCTTCCCCCTGTTGTCGACAAGTAGGATGTCAGCTGGTGACACTCCACTCGGTCCACTGCCGGCTGGGACCAATCTCCGCCACGCCTCCAAGACGACGGTCAGTTTTTGATCGATTATCGGTACAAGTCCCGGTGAAACATCGCAAAAGGAGCATCTCGCGAGATCTACCCTCCGCATCCGTCAACATGACCGGAAGAGGACGAGAGTCCTCAGATCCAGACTACAGCCCAGGCTTAGGCGGAGTCTTGGTGCATGAGGAAGGTGTTTTCCGAAACACCAGATCCAGGGTGGCGATACCCCACACTTATGAACAGCCTTCTTCCTCGACGGCCCTAGCCCCGCCAGAGCCCAGGAGATCACTCCAATCATCAGACGAAGAAGATGAAGATAGTGGGTACGCCTCTTCGGCGACAGTCAGTTCGGTGCGAACAGACAGAGCATCAGTCAATATGGCTGATAACGTCAACGACGATCTTCGTCGGCGCCTGGAAGCTCAGAAGCAAACTTTCAGAACTCAGCAAGAGGCCCTGGACAATATTCAACAGATGCTCGCTCAACTCCTCAATAACCGGAATAATAATGATGCCGGGAGCAATCACGATGAGGAGGAACACTTCAGCAATGAGCAACCGAAGCCGGAGAAATCCAAGGAGGGTTCCTCTTTAGACGCAGAAGTCCTCAAGGGCCTCCAGGCTCAAATCGCATCCCTAGCTCAGAGGGATAAATTAAAGAAGGTAGGGGCAGTCCGTCCTTATCCGCTAGAGTGGGATTCGGTGTCGTATCCACCGAAGTTCAAACCGCCAACGCTGCATACCTATGATGGAAAGAGCTCGCCAAATCAGCACATCTACTATTTTCGGTCTCAGACTGGTAATGTTATAAGCAATGACGCCATCATGGCTAGGCTATTCATTGGCACCCTAAAGGGGGTGGCATTTGACTGGTTTCGCAGTCTTCCCCCGGGCTCTATCAACTCCTGGATCGATCTGGAAACTCGGTTCCTCTCTCGTTTCTATGAGGACGATACCGAAGTAACCATGGACAAGCTCCTCTCCACTGTGCAGAGGAAGGGCGAATCTGTCCGTGACTACATTGAACGGTTCAGAAACTTATCCTTGATGTGCCCAGCAGGGATGCCATTACCCATGCTCTTGCAGACATGCAGACACAACTTTCTAGATCAAGTAGAAGTTCGCATGGGGGCTGTCAAAGCCCACACTTGGAAAGAATTGGTCGAACAAGCTGAGATAGCCGAGAAGTCGGCTAAAAAGTTCGAACCATCCGCCCCTAGAGGCAAGTGGGGGATGAACAACAAAGGGCGTAGCGACCTACAGCAATCTTCTCAAGCTAAAGGCAAAGAGACTATGTCTGTGGAGTTATCCGGAGATGTGCAGTCGAAGGCCAAGAAAAGTGGCTTCAATAATCAGGAGCCTAAGTTCCCTCCAAAGCAGTACTCGTTCAAAGACGATCAGGTGGTCACCATATTCCATCTGCTCCACAAAGGGAACAAAATGAAGCTGCCAGATGCGCGGCGTCCCAATGAGATAGGGCGCACAAACGACCCTAAATACTGCCTCTACCACAGGATGATCCACCATCCTACTAACAAGTGCTATGTCCTCAAGGATAGAATTCAAGCCTTGGTTGATGCCGGGGTTCTGACGTTGAAGACGGAGCAAAAGAAAGTCACTGCCAATATGATAACTCTTGAGTTCGGCAGAGCTCCAAAGGTCACAATCCCTGACGGGACTTATTCAATCCCTGCACCACGGTTGGAAGTCAAGCATCCTCCAGCTACAGCTCAAAATAATAAGGGTCTTGTTCCCTTAACATTGGAGACAGGAGAAGTCATGTGGATACATCCAGATCTCGTCCAAGACGTACAGCGGGATCCAAAGTAGCCCAATTCAAAGAGCAAGTCTTGCAATGTCATCTCCATTCTGCCAGACGACGGCAATCTTACATCGGCTTCCCTCAGTGATTCAGAAGGGGAAAAGCTTGCTTGCACGGCGCAAGCCGATACGCCTCAACAGACGGGCACCCGATCCGGAAAATCATACTTGAGGCAGTATGAAAAGTCTACTGACGAGACACAACAGCAAACGACGTCAGTACAAGTACCAGCATCCACTTCAATCCCAGCCAAAGGGAAAGAAAAGCCTAAGGAGGTACGATTCGACCATGTGTTGAAGAAATCACCAAGCCAAGGGTTTGATACGCCCTTTCGGTTTGACATATTGGCTCAACTGGCCAATATCCCAGCTCGTATTACTATACACGAGCTCCTTCGCCTCTCAAAAGAAACAAGAGAAGCACTCAGGGAGGCACTAGCTAATTCAGAATCCTTTCTGACATGCATCCCTGAGATCCCTAACGACGACGTTCAATCTCCTTGCCCAGAATGTCATCATGCACAATCAAAGGTGCCCGCTATTACCTTCACAGCGGAAGATATGCTTCTCAAAGACAACAAGCACGATCGACCTTGTACTACACCGGATATATCGGTTCAACATGCATTGAGAGGGTACAAGTCGATCCGGGGTCTGCGCTCAGCATCATCCCCAAAAGGCTTCTCTACTTCCTCGGCATACCGCTGTACAGGTTGTCCGCAACCACTATTACAATATACGATTTCAACGCCGGGAGCAGTCATCCACTGGGGAAAATTCGACTCCGTTGCAGAATCGGGAGCCTGAAGTCAGAAGTGACATGCTATGTCATTGACGCTGACACATCATATAACCTGCTGCTGGGACGGCCATGGATCCATGCCAACTGGATCGTTCCCTCTACGCTGCACCAATGCTTCAAATATGTTGAAGATGACGTGACAGTACGGACTGTCTTTGCTGAAAGGCAACCATTCAAAGGAGTGGAAAACTACTTCACTGACGCTCTCCCATATCAAGAGGCCGGTGGAGCACTTAAAGAATCGTTGCCGGACGATGATGAAAGTGGCAACGAGGCGGATTCAGAATCCGAAGCAGGCATGCCAGCCATTCTGATTGGCGAACCAATTATAGCATGTCTCAATAATCCCCTATGTAATACTCCTTCAGAGGATGAGGGTGAATGGGTAATTAATGATAATATTTCTTTTGATTATCCCGCGACTGTTGGGCTATTTGAATCCATTACGGATAGCTCTCTGCACATGCCTTTACACAAGCTAAGTGCGTCCAGTACACCCATGGAATCCGCAGAAGGAGCCGTCTTGGTGATCCCGCCATCCAAAGAAGGTCAGTTACTGATAATCTTCGGTAGAACCCAACCACGGGGACCCACAGCCGCAGATTCAAGTTCAGACTCAGACACTCCACAATTCTTTCATTACGCGCGGCCAGCGCGCCACATTATGAAGAAAATGGGATACGACTTGAAGCATGGAGCAGGCCTGAATTTCGGAAAAGGAAGGCGCGGTTTGATGCGGAACCATGTGCCTAAAGGGAAGCCTGCAAATTACTATGATAATACACGCAGGGGGTTGGGTTACGTCACGCCCACATCGCTAGCAACGGTTCAAGCCAAGGACGATGGATCAGCTCCATCATATTCGGCTTCATCCTCCGAATGGGACTCCGATATCAGCATAGGAGGAATGTTCAAGGACCTCACTGCTAATATGACCTCAAGCAGTCAATTGGAGCCCGCAGAAGTTACTGATGAGGAACCACGGGCCCAGCAATTAGACCTTCAATGGGAAAAGCGATTCGAACTGCGCGAGCCGCCCACTGAAGACAAGGTGATGCAAGTCAATCTGGGTAGTCAAGACCATCCCAAACCCATCTTTATAAGTGAAAGCCTGTCACTTACGGAAAGGGAAGAATTGATAATACTCGTAAGGGAATATATAGATGTCTTCGCATGGAGCTACGAAGACATGCCCGGACTTGATCCACAGGTCGCTATGCACCGTCTAAACATCAAGCCTGACGTTAAGCCAGTCAAGCAGCAACAACGTCGGTTTCGCCCGAACATCATGGAAGCTATTGAAGCCGAAGTTCACAAGCTCATCGCATGTGGCTTCATCCGGGAGGAACAACATCCAGATTGGGTGGCTAATATAGTCCCCGTCCTCAAGAAGAACGGGAAAATACGGATCTGCATCGACTACCGTGATCTCAATACGGCCTGTCCCAAGGATGAATTTCCGCTGCCCATCACCGATGTCATGATTGACAACACATGCGGGTTCGAAAGGATGTCTTTCATGGACGGCTTTTTAGGGTACAACCAGATTAAGATGTATCCCGACGACGAGAAGCATACTTCGTTCCGAACACCATTGGGGGGTATACTGCTATACTGTAATGCCCTTCGGACTGAAGAACGCCGGAGCAACCTACCAGCGGGCAATGAGTACGATCTTCCGCGATCATCTCCGAAAAACGGTGGAATGCTATGTCGACGACATTGCCGTCAAAAGCCGCAACAAGAATGAACATCTTCGCGACCTGAGAATGATGTTCGACATAATGCGGGCTCATCAACTGAAAATGAACCCGACAAAATCCTTCTTGGGAGTGTCAAGCGGCAAATTCCTTGGGTTTATTGTCACATCAAAAGGAATTCATCTTGACCCAGACAAGGTCAAAGCTATTCAGAGCATGCCTCCGCCAAGGAACCTCAAAGAGCTCAGAGGCTTGCAAGGCAGGCTGGCCTATATCAGAAGATTCATCGCAAATCTCTCAGGCCGCTGTCAGCCGTTCACTCGACTCATGAAAAAGGGTGCTTCTTTCATATGGGATCAAACTTGCCAGGAAGCTTATGAAGACATCAAGAGGTACCTCACAAAGCCTCCAGTCTTAGTGGCCCCTACATCAGGGAAGCCATTCTTGCTTTACGTAAAGGCTATGGACTACTCCCTCGGTGCCCTTCTCGCTCAAAAGGACGACAATGGCCACGAGCAGGCCATTTATTATCTGAGCAGAACTCTCATAGGAGCAGAATCTCGCTACAACCCTATCGAGAAAGAGTGTTTAGCTCTCGTCTTCGCTATTCAGAAGACACGACATTATTTGGTCGGCAAGACCATCCATGTCATCTCCAGAGTAAACCCATTGCGTCTTCTTATGACGAAGCCAGGATCATTGAATTCAAGATTGGCTAAGTGGGCACTTTTATTGTCTCAATACGACATGATCTTCACGCCTCAGAAGGCGGTTAAAGGCCAGGCCCTTGCAGAGTTCTTGGCTGCTCATCCAGTTCCGGAGCATTCAAAACTTCACGAAGATATCCCTGATGAAGTCTTCGAGTCTTATGCAACCTCAGAAGAGGAAGTGTGGCAGATGTTCTTTGATGGAGCATCGCGAATGGGCCCTAAAGGCAAGAGTATTGCCGGAGTGGGGGTTGTGTTTATCTCCCCACAGAATCATGTCCTGCCCAGAGCATTTTCTCTGACAGAATCATGCTCCAACAATGTAGCAGAATATAATGCTCTGCTCATTGGTCTTCAGCTCGCCCATGGAATGGGGGTACGCTACCTCGAAGCTTACGGTAATTCAAAATTGATCATCAATCAGGTTAAAGGCGAATACGAAGTCCGCCATGAGGACTTGGTGCCTTATTACCGTACAGCCATCGAATTGGCTAACCTATTTGAAGGTTTCTACATCGGGCATGTGTCTCGATCTCAGAATACCAAGGCGGACGCTCTCGCTGCATTAGCGACGATGCTAGCCTTGCCAGCCGACACCGAGTATCACCTCACAGTCGCAACTCGACATCTTGTATGCTCCAAGCACATACTAAGAACTCGAGAAGTCTATAATGTCTCCATGAATCTTGAGCCGAGAGATTGGCGCTTTCCTCTCATCGACTATGCTTTGCACGGTCTACTTCCAGACAATCCTAAAGAAGCGGCATCTATCAGACGAAGGTCTCTCCGTTTCTACTACGATCCGACTCTGAAGACACTTTACCGTCGTTCATATGACGGTGTCCTCCTCCGTTGTCTTTCTCATTCAGAGGCACAGGAAGCGCTCCAAGAAGCGCACGACGGCACTTGTGGAGCTCATCAGCCAGGTCCAAAGCTTAAAGACAGGTTGCATAGGCTGGGATATTATTGGCCAACCATGATAGCCGATGCCATCCAATATGCACGAAGGTGTAAAGCATGTCAGATTCATGCGGACTTCATACACCAGCCTTCGGAGCTGCTCCACCCGACTGTTGCTTCATGGCCATTTGAAGCATGGGGAATAGATGTCGTAGGGCCAATCAGCCCCTCTTCGACAAAAGGTCACCGGTTTATCCTAGCAATAACTGACTATTTTTCAAAATGGGCGGAGGCTATACCACTGGTTGAAGTCAAAACCTCCAATGTGGTTCACTTTATCAAGCACCACGTCATCCATCGATTTGGTGTCCCTAGGCGGATCATCCACGACAACGGTCCCCAATTCATAAGCCAAGTATTCTATCGGTTCTGCGATAAATACCGAATTCAGAATGTGGCTTCAACTGCCTATAATCCTGCTGCCAATGGCTTGGCGGGAGCATTCAACAAAACAATCATCAAGTTGCTCAAGAAATTCGTCTCCTCGAATAAGCGAGATTGGGACAAAAAGCTCGGTGAATGTCTTTGGGCCTACCGAACCACGGTTCGGACACCGACAGGCAATACGCCTTTTTCTCTGGTATATGGGTGCGAAGCAGTCATCCCGTTGGAAATTCAGATGCCGTCATTATGAGTGGCTCTGACCACCAAGTGCACATTAGAAGACAATGATCGATTGCGCCTTCAAGAGCTCGAAGCCCTGGACGAGAAGCGGCTCCAAGCGCAACAGCATATTGAGCTATATCAAGCTCGAATTTCAAAAGCCTTCAATAAGAAGGTCAAACAGAAAGTCTTCCAGAAAGGAGACCTGGTCTTAGCCGTCAGACGACCGATGATTATGATGCACAAGACCAGAGGCAAATTTCAGCCTAAATGGGAAGGACCGTTTGTAATAGAAACAGTCTATTCAAACGGAGCATATCGCCTCTCGACTGCAGAGGGCGACCTACTCATGATGCCGATCAATGGCAAGTTCTTAAAGAAGTATTATCCTTAATCAAGGATCCTTCTCTTGATCAAGTTAACACTTCACCTCTGATCAAGATTTCCGTGTCTGAAGCACACACAAAGAGAGCCTTTCTCTTCCTCCAAGTGAGGTCATACAGCCAAAAACCAACAGGAACCTGGCCGCGCACCGGTTATCCTAAAGGGGAGTTAGGGTTATGTAGACATTAACCCAATAATTCAATATCCTTAACGATTAAGGATAGAGGAAAATGTTGGCCTGTAAGCCCAACATAAGTCCTCGACAACTCATCATGCTGAGGGGAATAGCATGGCTAGCCCAATTCAAACGGTAGTTGGTAAAGGCATATCAAATCCGTTGACAACTGGGGATTTGCTAAAAAATCCTAAGGGACCAGTTCCCATTTGATTCCCTCTCCAAAACCACTTACCAATTCTCATCCATAGGATGGTAAGGCCACATATATTCCGCTGTTATGTTAACATTAAACCTATGACAGCAATCCCCTCATTTCTCCTCGTGAGAACGAGACCTCCAAAGTCACTTACCAATTCTCATCCATAGAATGGTAAGACCACATATACATTTCGCTGTTACGTTAACATTAAACCTATGACAGTGATTCCCTCGTTTCTCCCCGTGAAAACGAGACTTCTCCCGAATTCCACTACAACCTCGATACTCGTTGACATTTACAAAAGACGAGTATCACCTATTTTGAAGCTTGGTGGCGTCTAATCGGTTATGTCATTGCGACCTCTGAACCAACAAGACAGCTAAGTCTCAATTCCGAGCCCTGTTGACATTTACAAAAGATAGGTCTCGATACTCGTTGACATTTACAAAAGACGAGTATCACCAATTTTTGAAGCTTGGTGGCGTCTAATCGGTTATGTCATTGCGACCTCTGAACCAGCAGACAGCTAAGTCTCAACTTTGAGCTTGTTGACATTTACAAAAGACAAGTCTCAACCCCGAGCCCTGTTGACATTTACAAAAGACAGGTCTCGATACTCGTTGACATTTACAAAAGACGAGTATCACCAATTTTTGAAGCTTGGTGGCGTCTAATCGGTTATGTCATTGCGACCTCTGAACCAGCAGACAGCTAAGTCTCAACTTTGAGCTTGTTGACATTTACAAAAGACAAGTCTCAACCCCGAGCCCTGTTGACATTTACAAAAGACAGGTCTCGATACTCGTTGATATTTACAAAAGACGAGTATCACCTATTTTCAAGCTTGGTGGCGTCTAATCGGTTATGTCATTGCGATCTCTGAACCAGCGGACAGCTAAGTCTCAATTCCGAGCCCTGTTGACATTTACAAAAGACAGGTCTCGATACTCGTTGACATTTACAAAAGACGAGTATCACCAATTTTTGAAGCTTGGTGGCGTCTAATCGGTTATGTCATTGCGACCTCTGAACCAACAAGACAGCTAAGTCTCAATTTTGAGCCCTGTTGACTTTTACAAAAGACAGGTCTCGATACTCGTTGACATTTACAAAAGACGAGTATCACCAATTTTTGAAGCTTGGTGGCGTCTAATCGGTTATGTCATTGCGACCTCTGAACCAGCAGACAGCTAAGTCTCAACTTTGAGCTTGTTGACATTTACAAAAGACAAGTCTCAACCCCGAGCCCTGTTGACATTTACAATAGACAGGTCTCGATACTCGTTGACATTTACAAAAGACGAGTATCACCTATTTTGAAGCTTGGTGGCTTCTCAACCAGTTATGTCATCGCGACCTCTGAACTGGCAGATAGCCAAGTTTCATCTACCATTGAGCTTAGTAGCGTCTCAACCGGTTATGTCATTGCGACCTCTGAACCAGCAGACAGCTAAGTCTCAACTTTAAGCCCTGTTGACATTTACAAAAGACAGGACTCACCAATGCTTGCTGACATTTACAAAAGGCAAGTATCTCCCCTTCAGCCTCGCAAGGGGCTAACCTAGAAATCGCTGACGTCTTAATCGGTTATGTCATTGCGACCTCTGAACCGACGGATAGCCACGTCTCAAATATTACGTCCTCAAGCAAGAACAAGATTGGAGATTCGACAGAAGCCAAAACAAAAGAAAGAATTTCTATTAATTCCAAAAGATAGGGGACACATGGTGGCACGTATACAACGACCTACAAGCGTACAATGTACGATTTGAGCCGCTCTCCGAGGGCATTCAGCCTCGTCTTCCTGTCATCAGCAGCCTGGGCAAGCGCTTGTGACCTCAGCTCAGCCTCATCAAAGTCCACCGCCTGGGCCAGACGAGCTTCAACTTCCGCCAAAGTTGCCCTCTGTGACAACTCCTGTCGCGCAAACTCCTCACTCTGAGCTCTTCAAGCCGCGCAGTTTCCTCAAGACGCACCGGTATGACCTTGGATAAGAGGAGATTTGCTTTCCTGATCATCTCCTCAGCCTTCGCAATCTTATCCTCAGCACCAAGAAGAGCACTAGTGGAGGCGTCAATTGCACTTCCAACCTCCGTTTGCCTTGTTTCCAAGGATTTCAAATCAGAAGAGACGGCCTTAGCAGCCTCCTGAGCGGCAAGCTGGGCCTCGTGCTTTCGGGCAACAAGACAAGCGAGCTGCTCGTCAGCTAAGAACGCCGCGTCTGAACGATAGAGATGGCGCCACTCCTCTACAGCCTTCTCAAGGTCATCCACTAGGAGTTCTAAAGCAGTAGCCTGATGGTACCCCTCAAAGTCCCAAATGCTCTCAATATCACGGGAGAGGACCACCTTCAGCTTTGAGAATGGTACAGGCGAGCCCTTCAAAACTAGGACAATGGTTCGCTCCAAGCTTTTATAAAAGCTATCGACCAGGTCACCTATGTAATCATTCTCGGCCTCAGCCATTTCGGGCAGGGAGGCAACCTCAGAATAGTCCACCAGCCTGGTCGACGCTGTCGCAGAGGAAGCAGCGGGAACACTGATAGCAGCAGGACTAGCCGAAGGCGATCTTGGCGGAGTCCTCATCGAAACCAGCACACCAGCCACCGCGGAGGAAGGACTGGTAACCACCTCTTGGGCAGCAGGCTCAATCACCAGGGTTGGAGAAGTAGGGCTTGCGATCACCCCCAGTGCCGCACTCGGCAAAACAGTCCGCACCTCACTTGTTGATGTGATTGGGAGTGAGGATACCTCCGGAACTGTCGTCCCTTCAACCTCTGGTCCTTCAGCTGATTTAGGCTGATAAGAAGGAAGGTCGCCATACAGCGCGTCCAACACAGCAGCATCCGCTGTGGCCGAGGTGCTCATGTCACCCCTCGATCCCTCAGGAAGATCTACCGGCTCCCTTGAAGCTGATGCATCTTGAGGCCGAACACCTATAACAAGACTGTGGTTAGTCGGGACACTATATACAGAAGAAGCCAAGAGGGTACGACAATACCAAAGGATGATGTTGCCTCGAACATCTCGTCGGCCGCACCAGTCTCCAGAGGCTCCATCGGAAAATTTTTGGCAGAATCAACATGAATAGCCGGCTCGTTTTCACTTGCCGAGTATCCTGCGGACCACCCGATAGAGCTCGATGCCTCAGGACTTCCTTTAGAAGTCCCAACGCCTGAAGGACCAACATCAGCCACGCCACTCCCAGACTCTTCCGAGTGGGCAGGGGAACCGGTTGCAGCCCCATAAGTGAATAGGGGATCATAATGTTCCCCTTGTTCTCCAGCTGCCTCAGCTCCTACAATCAAAAAGGATTGATAATAAGTCAGTGGGAACGCACAAAAAGGCGTATTATATGAACAAGGTTAACCTTACCCAGACCTGGAGCGAATTCACCACTAGTCGGTTCAGCAACCGACGGTTCAGCTGCTAATGGGGCAGCAGGAGGAATCGCTGTAGAGGGATAACCCTCTACGACAATCGTAGGAGCTTGGCGACGGGGCTTCTTCGCCAATGATTTCCTACAAGAGCTACCTGCCCGCTTTCTCTTGAAGTGGACGTCAGAATCCTCTTCTTCCACTCCCCCCGCACGTCGTGGGGAAGATGTCCCCACCACACCAGAGCCAGCCGCAGGAGTATCAGCTCCAGCCCCCGTCTCGAAGCGAGGACTCCCCGCATCAGAAGCCTCGCTGTCATCCACAGCGATGAACTCCTCCAAGCCGGGACACGAACCCGTTTGCCTTCTCTCTTATCAGAGGCTTTCCGCCTCAGTCGCTGAGAGATTAACTTCACACCCGTACTATTGGCATTAAATCCAGGAGGTGTGGAGTTGGAAGCCGCGTACCACTGGCAAAAGCACAGAGTCGTCGAGAGGCCGGGATCCTGCAGCGGCGTGCGTAGCCACGCCCCAGTGCCATCCGCAGTAAAGAACCGCCAGGCACGGGCCCCATCAATAAGGCTCCCCATGAAAGCCAGGTCCGAATTGGGGTTGCCCACATACAGCTGGTCGTACCCGAATTGGCGGGCAAATCGACTCGGGACGTAGGGTTCCAGGTAGCAGGTATCCCCACTCCTGTACAGCAAATGCGAGGGCCGGATGCTGATCAGCCACTCGAAAACGCCCCGACTCATGGCAGACCGCCCTGACTCCGCATCGCGGAATTCCTCGTTGTATCCTGCACCCTGAATGTGAGGAAAACAGCGGAACAGGCTATAAACGTCATGACGACGCACTAACTTACGGGCCTCGGCCACGTAGGTTTCATCCAAGAACAGCCTTCGAATCGGCGGAGAAGCGCCGTTCGAACACCCTGCGGAGGGTCTTCCCCAGCTCCAATCAAAGTAGGGCAGTGTAAGGTGAACCACGCCATCAAGTAGGTGTACGGTAGACCCACCCTAGGATTGGGTCCATCGCAAGGAAGGATAGCACTCTTCCCACGTCTTGTCGCCGGTGGCCTGCAGAAAGCCTCCGTTAGTGCGCGAAGGCCTCTTTGAATACAGCATACCATGGCTGGGAGAAGACCCAAACGGTGACCATGGGCCAGGCGAACGGCGGGTAGCAGAACATTCGGGTGGACGATGTCACCCGAGGAAGAAGGCACAACACACTTCTTTAACCAGACGGTTAAGAAACCGGCCAACAGCGCCTTTCGAGACATAGGCCGACGGGCCTGATGGTGAAAGCTCCGAAGGGTATCACCCTTCTCATAGGGACCAGCGTCTTCTGTTACGACGATATCCCTTTGGAGACACATCTCCATCCTTTCAACAATATCGCCATCAGCAACTCCGCGATGAGCTGCTTCAGGAGCATTCTTCATGTCTGGGAACAGGTAACTTCCCCAGCTCTTCAAACTCTTCGAGCTACCCTTGCCACCACCGTGGATGCTGGAACAGATATGCAAGTGGCACATCAACTCCCGATAAGTCTCGAGCAGAGCAGGCTCCTGCTTCTCCAGAATAGCCAACTCCGCCTCACAGGGAAAGTACCCTTCGTATGGAAGAGACCCGAAAGGCAGAGCAGAGATTTTCTACATCTCGTGCAAAGCCATGCCCAACTCGCCAACCGGGGTGAAGAAGGTCCCCGAAGCCGGGCAGTACAACTCAAGGATGGCGTAGAAGCACGCCACCTTCATCTCAATGCCGTAGCAGGTCGCCCTGATGGCTTCATAGAGGTTCAGTTCCTCTAAGTCCTCCTCGAAGTGAGCGAGGATGTAGTTGGTCAACTCCGCCCACCATGTCTTAGGAGGATGAACCCAACCGGGAGCCCTGAAGTCAGTTGCAGGATAGTTCCCGTCAACTGCGCAGAATTGAGTGCCAAAGGTCTGCGCCACAGCCGGGTTCTCTCCCACTGGAAGTTCCCGCGATACCTTCCCAGGGTATAGCCCCATTATGCTGAGGGGAGGGCCCGCCCTCGAATAGCCGGACTGAAAGGTCAATCTCCCAACATGAACGGATTCGACGCTTCGGCTTACGCCCCACGCCATCTTCCGAGCCTGAGTCACATTCACGAAAGAAGATAAAGGAAAGTGCCGCTTAGTCGACGGAAGGTAAAACTTCTCGCCATCCAGTTGAAAGATCCATTGTCCTTCGCCTGCCTGCAACTGGCGATCGGGATCGGATGCGGCATCCCCGAACATAAAGTCGGGCTTTCTGTATGTCCGACGGTCAATATCCTCAAGAGGAGCCGTGGTCAAGATACTCCGCGTGGTCTGCGGATGACCGCCTTGGATGAGTGTATCCCGGACAAGGGAGCTCCGCTCACTGAACAAAGAAGCCTGTCCATGGAATTGCAGGCTGAGGTTACCATCTGCTCCACTAGTCAGCCCAAACAGACTGCTCAGGAGATCGGGAGCGTAATGCACTACAAAGACAGAAATGAACTATTATTAGTTCAACAATCAAGTGGATACGAAGACATAAAAATTCACTAAGGCATAGCCTTGCTCAGCAAGCAAGGCCAGCAAGGCGATAGCTTCGATGAGGTCTGACCTCGCGAATAAAATTGCATCCAAAGTACCAATTTCGCTTAAGCAGAAACTGGTATAGCCCCAAGGGCTGACGTCACCAAGAGGGCATCATGGTCAAAAGTCACCCTTCATAGCCATGACTGAAGGAACAGACCTATATCCTGTTCCTCAACAGGATGGAGACTGCCCGAGTAATGGCTTCGTACGGAAGCCTAAAGAAGAACTGTTCGGTTCTTAATTCCCTTGTGCAAAGAAAACAGGGAGGTTCAAGGAAACAAATTCCCTAATGAGGACGGATCATATTCAATCGTCCTAATCGCCAAATGTCGGCTCCAAAGGAGAGAGACCACAGTCTCTAATCAGATAGGAAAATCTCTTACCGGTGACTGGTCGCTCGATGACCGGAGGAGGAGGACCCTCCGCTGCAGAAGTCGCCACTTCTTTTCCCGCTCGTCTTTTGGGCGCCATTAAAGAGCTGCAAGAGTTCTCAAGGTTCTCTGAATGAAGAAAGAAAAGGAAGAGGGAAAGTCAAGAAATCTCTCTGAAAAACGGAGATCTTTTCCTGCTTAGCCTGATCGGGCTTTTATAGGCCAATCAGCGCCTGAAACGAGGCCTCAAAAAGGGCGTATGCCGCCGTTTCGAATTAATTCGAAACGCCGCCCAAAGCGCCTTCCCGAGAAGCGCTGCTTCAATTCCGCTGAGGGTTAACTTCGCCACAAGTTAAAGTGCGGGCTTCGCACAATCCTTCAAGGACTTCGCCGAAAGGTTTACCTTAGCCCTCTAAAAAGGCGCTGACATGCCAGTCTCGCGAAGATCACTCAAAGAAAGGACTATGTCCTTAACTCCGCATACAGTTTAGCCCCGCTATGGCCAAACCCTCAAAGAAAGCAAGCAAAGATCAGATAATCAAGAGATGAACTTTCATTGATTTAAAGGAAGAGTACATTGATATTACATCAAAGTTGTGTTTCATACAACACACCCAGTTGCTCGACAGGGTCATTTGTGCAAAAAAGCATACAAGTGGTTTTACCCGCTTCTAAGTCAAACCGACTGGACAAAGGAGGCCTTCCTCCTGCACAAGGCCGTAATCAGTGGTGCCGCAAGGACACGGTCATTATTCTCCACAAAAATGGCAGATCTTGCCAGGCCATTTTTGTTGAAGCCTGGCAACAAAAACCTATCGCCGCCAACACGATAGATCACGTATAATGGGAATCGACAGTGATACCAGTGATCTAACGGGTGTGAGGCCCGCCTTCCCGAAGTGGATCACCCTTAAAGGCCACCAAAGTTGAAAGTTGGCAATGATGCTAGTGATCTCACAGGTGACGTCCACTACCCCGAAGCGGATCATCTCCGACAAAGCGGCTACCTGCCTCACCTCAGAACGAATCATCTCGTATAAGAGGCTGCCAATAGCCTCTGGGACACGCACCCGCTGCCCCGAATTATTCCTCCTGCTTAAAAGTAAAGCTTCAACCGGGGAAGCATAAGGCAATTTTTCGGTCTCTTTCATCAAGATACATGATCAGCGAGCATAGCCCACTGCAAGGCAAATCAGAACAAATTAGCAATTAAGCACAGAAAAAAACTGCAAATCAGAATCTTTTGGGTCGAAGCAATCCAATTTCAGTAAAAAGCAGAGGACAAGCCTCGCCTGCACAGCACTGATGGGCTGGCTCAACAAACGCCAAGTCCAAGCCTCGCCTATATAGCTAGCCAGACTGACCCCGTGGGATAGTCTTAGCTCCACCTATATGGCAAGACTGGCTCAACTATTGAAGAGGCCAAGTCCCAAGTTCTTCCTGGGCAGCGGACTTAACATGCAGTGATCTTTCTGGGAAGCTATGCCAAAATCCTTCTCTACAGATCAGTCAATTGCAAGATGAAGAGTAAGGGAAGCTAATCCCTGAAGCAGCTGCCAAAGCTAAATCAAGGGAGATGAATTCCCTAAAATCGGTGAAGTCGTTGAACGATCAAGACTTACCGGTCCTTGGCCGGGTAATAACCAGAGTGGGCATTCCCACTAATTCAGAGATCTGAGTATCTCTCTCAACCAAGAGAAGAGAAGAGAGGCAAAGCACTTCTCTTCAGAAGACCTCAAGTGTCCTATTTATAGGCCTCATGGCCTGAGCGCTGCCGCCTCAAGCGTGGAAGCACGAGCGCATTTAAGGCATTTACTGCGCCTTGAGAATAGGGACGGTTTTCCTCGGAACCGTGCAAAGGAAGAAACGTCTCCCTCATAAAGGCACTTATTGCGCCTTGAAGAAAGGGAATATCCTCCCTTGGAAACGTGCAAATCGGAGAATATCTCCCTCGATCAGCACGAAGAAAGGAGTAATCCTCCTCGTAACCAGCCCACGGCAGTTGATCTCGGGAAAGCGACATGCCCTCCCAAGCGAACATATCTTCAGAAGCCCAGATGCGGGGCTACTAGCTGCGAAGCTACCCAGACGCGAGTCTACATGATTCCTCGGCGAATCTACATCCCAAAGCAGGATTCAAAGCGAAGCTGAACTCAACCATCATGGCGACGTTCATACTCCACACCACCACCAATCAAAGCAGTTCAAAGTGTTTCGTAGTCTAAGCCATTGCAGACTTTCGAAAACTTTGAAGGGGGTCTTGTTGACACCTAAAAAAGACAAGATTCTTGTTGGTCTGAACAATGTCTAAAACTTGTTGACATTTACAAAAGACAAGTGACAGACGAGCTGAAGACCAGTTTTCACCCATCTCCAAGGGACAAGGAAGCAACTTGGACTCCACTGATCCAGCAAGCAGACAGTGAACCCGGATTGTTTCTAAACAGACCTCAGCAGGTCTACGGTGCTAACACTTAGCATCGCATGAGCCCAAAGGGATAGCCTCGCTTGAGAGGCTAATATCACCCAACTTCGCCTTGAAGTCATCCAAAGCCTCGCCAAGAAGCTAACTCGCAAACTTCGTCACAGAGGACTTCCAGCTCTGCCAAAGGGTTTCTTTCGGACTTCGCCAGAAACCGTCTTTAGCTCCGCTACGAGCTCAATACGGGCAGCGCTGCTATGAATCTGCTACGGTCAACCTTTGACCAATCAAATCTCCAGATGAGATCGGATCTAATCAGATCAAATCCAATTAAGATCAAATCAGAAATCAAATCTAGCAGTTGATTACCATAATCTCTTGACTCTTCTTAAAACGAGTAAGAAGATCAAGGGAAATCCTCCAACGATATGGAAAGGATCAAGAAGATCAACCGACCTGCCTATTCTAGCTTCGTAGAAGCTGATCCTAGCCTCGCAGCAAGGCTACTTTCCAGATTTAAACAGATTTGATTCAATCTGTTTCCATATCTTTAAGGGACGATTATACCCTTGCTCTCCCTATAAATAGCCCGCCGGGGGCACAAGAGAGGAGACCGGCTCCAGACGCATACGGACCACGACGCATGCATACGGGAGGACTCCACAAGCAGAGGCTTCTTCATAACGCACCGTGCGCTTTCGAATTCAGAGATCTTTTAGAGAATTGCTTTCTCTATTCAGGGTGTTGATACCCTAACATCGTCCTTCTTCTCAAGGAATCTCCGGAACCAGGAGAGAAGGAATTCCTTGTTGAAGGTGATTTTGAGAAGCATCAAGAGGGTTCTACCAACCTTCTATTCTCTGATTCCCCGAACCAGGCGAGAAGGGAATCTCATCGCTCGCATCGTCAAAGGGACAAAGTGGTCGCGCGCTGACCAGCGCTGACCAGACTCCTATCGGCATACTTCTCCAGAATCTCTGAGGAGATCTACTTGTAATCTTTTTAAGAATACTTATAATTTAGCTCCTCAAACTCTTTTTTGTAAGTTTTCCCCCTTTGCAAACATAATGGAAAACAGTGGACAGATAGAGATTTCCAATAGACAAATTAAGCTTATTTTGGAGAAGACCGTGAACCAAAAAAGGAAAAATTGGTCCACCAAACTTGTACATGCCTTACAGGCCTACATGACCGCTTCCAAGACAATTCTAGGGATGACTCTATATAGGTTAGTCTTTGAAAAGGCTTGCCACCTGCCTGTTGAGTTAGAGCACCGAGCTTTATGGGCCATAAAGCAGCTAAATTTTAATTTAGATAAGGTCGTGACCTTCGAAAATTGTAAATTTTCGAACTTAACGATTGAGAAATGAGGCCTATGTGAATGCTAAAATAGCAAAAAGTAGGGTTTAGATTTTTCATGATAAGTTTATCATGAGAACAACTTTTATCCCCGAGCAAAAAGTCTTACTCTATAATTCTAAGCTTCATCTTTTTCTAGGGAAGTTGAAATCGAGATGGACTAGACCATTCATTGTAAAGATCGTGTTTTCAGATGGTGCTGTTGAGATAAGTGACACCAATAATGAAAATGAATTTAAGGTAAATGGTTAATGCCTTAAATATTTCTTAGAATCGGTGCCGGTAAATGAAATGACTACTGGCCTTTTCGACCCAGTGTATTAGTAACTTTTCCTATTTTACATTTCATTTCATGCATCTATTCATTTCTTTCATTCATTGGGGACAATACATGAGATAGGTGTGGGGGAGGGTTTTAACATGACTAACATAATTTAAAAAAAAGATAAAGAATATAAAAAATTAGATATATAAAAATAAAAAACTTTTTGAAAAGAGAACAATATTTTGACATATTTTTTGTAAGAAATTAAGTCAATTTTAAGGAATAGGAGAATCATAATTAGGATTTTTTATACTTGGTTTAAATTAGATTATTTGTTTGATTTCAAGGGTTAGGAGAAAATTTTGATAAAGTAATTTAGTCTTGATCTTTACCTTGATGAAATATGCACACTTAATACACTTACGCACTTAGGGTTCAAAAACAAAGATTCTTATGCTTTATAAAAAAAGAAAAATATATATATAATTAAAAAATCTAATTATTGATTAGCTAGGTGATTTGGCCTAAGCAAGCCTTGGTATTTATGCAAAAGATGATTAGATAAGTTTGGAAAAAATATATATATCAAAAAATCTTCCGATTAAGCTGGGTATTTGTGCCTCATAAAACATAAGTATTCTCGCCTAAAAGTGATACATCTTATAAATAAAATCCTTAGTTTTGTAGTATTGTTTGCTCGAGTCCTTAAGTCCTTGGGGTATTTCCTCACCCGGTGGCCTAAGACCATCCGGTTTGGGTATCACCGACTAAAAGCTCGTTACGTGGTCAGATTAAAAAGCCTAATAGAATTAAGGAATAATACCACCAAAAATATAAAAAAAATAAATAAGGCAAAAGAGTTATAGTTAAACAACCCATAGTCAAAATTTCACGATCATGAAGGTGCATATGATTTATGGTAAAGTAATAGACTAAATGAGAAATACAATTTTAACTCCTTACCATAATTGATAACAAGTTTTTGAATAGAAACTAAGTTTAGAAATGAAAAATTATGTTTTCCTATAACTTATAGACTACTTGAACTCTTACAATAAAATTTCAAATATTTTCTCTCTTTTTAAAAAATACTTTTCAAAAATACTAACACTTTTTCTTTATTGATTTTGTAAGTGTAATCTATTGAAAACCCTCACGAGATAAAACTCGTCCTTTAGGGGTAACCTAGAGGTTTATCGGCTTGTTGCACATGCTAAGTGCAATCGTGTTTCCTATGAGGACGAGCAAAAGATAGGTATTGGGGTGTGATCGATCACTGATATTGCATAATTGTAGTCATATTTCTCATGTCTATGTTATAATAAACTTTATTTTTAATTGTCTTTTTTCTAATAATGTGCAGGCCTATTACCAAGGGAGAAGGATGAGAAAAAGAGGCCCAAAGCCCATCTAAATTCTGATTTAATTTAGAATTAATTCAAATCAGTACAAATCAAGGCAAATCAAGGAAGATAAGACCAGTTGAAAATCAGTTAAACTCGAATTTTCATAACCTCCAGTTAGTTAATCAAAGATCAAAAAAAATCATCAAAATCCGAAAAGCAAACAGAAAAATCTAACTGGATAAAAGGAAAAAGGACTCAATGACCGAGATCCTCCCCTGGATGTGGCTAGTTGGCCACATCCAGGCTGCGGATCCGTAGCCATGTTGTGAGATAAGGGGAAGCGTTTGCTCCCCTATCTGTTCACTCCTTTCCCTTCTGGTTTTTCCTATAAATACCAAAAATTTCGTGAAGAAAAAGGATGAAGACTAGGAGTAAATTTTTTCTTTATTTTTAAGGTTTAGGTTTGTTGTTAGATAGTTTATAAGAAGTTGTATCTCATTTTTTATTTTGTAATTCAGTCCAGAAATAAAGTGAAAGAGAGAAAGAGTGATTGTAATCCGACGTTGAAGTGACTTCAATAAAGATTCAGACTTCTTTTCTTCTCCAACTCATGGGTATGTTACATTTAAATTCAATGTTTCCTTTCTTCGTAATGAGCAACTAAATCTCTTCGTTCTGGGCTCACTAATCACTTTTCTCTAATTTTATTCTTGATCAGTTTTAATGAAAAGACCCAAATGAAATCATTTGAATGCCTAACTTTAAGACTTGCTTTTTAACGAGTGTTCTTGAAGGCACATGAGGATGGGGTTGGGTTTTGAACTTACACTTTGAAGTTAATCTCTTATAAAAAAACTTCTTTTTATTTCATGCTTGCTAATGCCTTGATGGTTTAAAATTCAATTTAAGAACGATTTTAAAACTCAAGTCCGATTTCTAAAATCTATCTTATATGTTTTACTTGATCTCTCTTAAATACAAGACTATAACTTTTGCCTATGATCTTATTCAGGCACTTAAATTTTCAAGAGAAAAAGCTAAATTTGAGTAAAGATTAGTGAGCCCAGATCTTCTCTTTTATTCAATACAACCAACATCACTTTCAAGCTTCTTAAAAATAATCTTCTCCAAAACGTTGTCTAAATCTTGAAGTTTTCTTTAAATTTCTTCTTTACTCTCCATCTTCTTTTTCATCTAAAAAACAACACTAAAACTTGTTTTTTCCAAAATACCGAAACGCTTCATCTTTCCTCGTGGACACGACCCGTTAGCCCTAAGCTACACGGTTTTCTAATTTTTGCAATCAGTAGGCTTCACAATTGAAGCCTTGTTGAATGTGATATCCCTACTCAAGATGAGATGATCTTCTTGTCCTTTGAATCCCAAATTTTATACCCTTCACACCTTTCTTGGACACCTTTCCTCGCTCTTGGACCCAACTTATGTTTCTTTACATGGTAACCAAATATCTGAAACGAATCATAGTCTTTAGCAACTTTTCCCGACCAATCTTTTAAAGGAGTTTTACCTCCTATCACAAACAAAGGTAACATGTTAATGAGATAGTAAGCATAAGACAATGTCTCACCCAAAAAAGATTTTGATAATCTGGCATTGGATAACATGCAATAAACCTTCTCTAGTAAGGTCATGTTCATCCTTTCGGCCACCCCATTCTCTTGCGGTGTCTATCTTACTCTGAAGTGCCATTCTATGTCTTCCTCGCAGTATAGCTATAGGAAAGAATCACTAGTATACTCTCCACCATTGTCTGAATGGAGCACTTTGATCTTCCTTTTCGTATTCTTTCCCACATTTCTTTTCACTCCACAAACAACTTTATGACTTCTCATCTGTGTCTCATGATATTTACCCAATATTGTCTAGAGAAATCATTAATAAAGGACACAAAGCAGTGGTTACTTTCAAGAGTTGTCATTTTGGTAGGTCCCCAAATATCTATGTGAACATAATGAAGAATCCCTTTTGTTTAATGAATTATGGTGCCGAATTTCACCTTGCTCATCTTACCGATGACACAATACTCACAAAATTACAATTTGCAGGTCTTGAAACCTTTTAACAAATCTTGCTTTACTAGAGCTTGCAAAGATTTTTCACTGGTATATCCGAGCCTCATGTGCCATAGCCAGGTACAACCATCATCTGAACCAATAGAAGTTGCCATGTGCCCTGTATCCATATTACCTTTTAAGTAATAAGGGTTATTGCATCGGACACCCTTCAACATAACCATCGAGCCTCTAAGCATCTTTAGAACATCATCTCTATTAGATATCTCTAGACCTAACACTTTCAAGACACTAACTGAGATAAGATTTTTCTTCAATTGAGGTACACACTACTCTTTCTTCAGTTCCCACACCATCTCATCAAACATCTTAATAAGGATTGTACATATCCCTTCCATGTTGCACGAATGATCATCAACCATGACGACAGAACGACCATCTAGTTTCTCGAAGCTAAAAAATCAATCCCTATTGGACACACATGATAGGTAGTACATGTATCTAATATCCACTCAGAATCATTTGAGTGGCCAATAGAAGTAATGACTGAGAACGAGAATATCGTTGAGTCTGAGTTCAATCCACTACTTGTGAAGTACTTGATCGGGGCGGAACTAGCACTCAAAAGTGTATATTTATGAAACCGATGTAAAAGCTCGAATGTGCTAATGTACCCTCGATACTTCCGTTATAGCATTAGCTCAACGGGTCGTATCCACAGGGAAGGGAGGCGATGGAAGCATTAACAGTCTCTATTCACGTTGTATGTAAACAGTTCTTTGTTAAAAGAATGAAAAGAAAGTGAAAAGGAAAAGAAAAGAAAATCCAGAATGTGGTAGGTGAGGAGAGCGATGAAAACGGTGATGTAAAAACGAAAGTGAAGTGATTTGGAAAACAAATAGAAAAGAAAATGGAACTAAGATGAACTAAGAGGATGGTGAAAACATCGATAGAAAAATGAGAAAAGAAGCTTGAAAACAATTTCTAAAACAAGATAAAAGAAAACTTATGGCTACTAACTACTAATTGTTCCACTAACCATGCTAACCTCTTCTTGATAGTTGCCTCACATTTTGATCCTCGGCCATCAATAATCCTTGGCTTCAAGAGACGATACAAAGCATGGCACATAGATGGTTCATCACAATCAAAACATGCATCAAGATCAAGCTAATACAAGCATCAACTCATCAACTACTAAAAGAAAGCATGAAATAAAAGAGAGTTAGCTTGGTTAGCAAGTTAGCAAGTTAAATGTTAGAACCTATCATCATTGGCCATCAATGGCTCTTGCAAGAACAAGGCCTTAATAGAGGCTACCCGATTCATGTGGATTATCAAGTAAGTGGTTAGATGGTTAGTGGTTAGTAGTTAGATTGCCATGAGAAGAAAAGTTAGTAAGAAATCATGTAGAAGATGAAGGAGATTACAATGGAAGAGAAAGGAGGCACCTTTACATAGACTGTCACTATCTATTACATCAATCCCTCTCTATCTCTCTCTCTATAAATCACTCAGCCCTACTATAATGATCTAAAAAGAAATGAAAATACAAGAGAAATGAAGAGCACCTACCTACACTACTCCTAAAATCTACACCTACTCTTAAAAACGAAGACTGCTCTCGGTTTTCTCTCTACAGGGCTATTTATAGGCCAAAGATGATTCCAGAAGACGAAACGGGGCCACGCTTCGAAAATCGACGCGTGGCTTCACTAACAAGCCGCGGATCCGCGGCCAAACCAGGGAGAGAACTCCCTGGTTTTGGTCTGAGGCTTTGTCTGGCTTCGAGACGCTTCCTGGTATATTCCGTTTCTGGTAAGTGCGTCCGCAAATTCGTCTGATATACGCAAGAGGGTAGGTTCATTGTATCTTCTAGATAATCCCTTGCTTGGCCTCCAAATAATGCCGATTTAATTACCCTTAATTGGGTTTAATTAAGCTCTTATTACATCTTTGCCCTTGAACTTTGGATCTACCTGCAATAAAGACCAAAACACGATTTAGATCGACAATTTATTCATAAATCGGTGAGAGAATGCGAAATAATAATACAGAATTGTAGACTAATCAGTACCACCAGCTTGTGTACTGACCACCTGTACGAGATTTACCTCAGACTTTGACTTCTTCTTCTTATCCTTATTCTTGGGCAATCAACCTTTCAGTGCCAAAACTTTTGCAGAAGACACACTGGTTCTTCTTTAGATCCTTGAAATCGGCTCTGAATTTTGATCTTCCACGATCACCTTTACCCTTTCGACTGGAACTCCTTGTTGGCCCAAGGTTGCAATCACCCTTCTTTAGTGTGTTTTGATGATTACAAAACATATTAGTTATTTGTACTAATCATGTTTGTTGTTTTAGTGTGTTTCAGGATTCTAATAAATCTAGAAGTTTTCTTCCCTAAAGGAAGGAGTTTTTGACTCAAGTCACCTCAATTCGAGTTCAAGTATCAAGCTTTCAAGATCATATGAAGAAGCCCACTTGAAGAACATGTAGTCCTTTAGAACCAATATAAGAAATAGTTTGTTAAAGTTTGAGTTGTAGAATATTGGCTCTAGGATACACACACACTTTCAAAAATACAGTTTTTAGTTTTGGTATTTGTTTTCAAGTTCATGCCTTGATTCTTATACATGATTCCAAAATCCTTACAAATTCTATATCTTGTATAACTATCTTTTACAACATGATGCTTAACTACATATACTACAAAATTATCTTCAAAAAAAATTTTCCAAGTTCAAAATTCCTTCTGATTTTCTGTTTCAGGCCAAACCGGCCGACCGGACCGGTCGACCGGTTCATGTATCCTGGACGTGCACGCTTGTGCACGTCTGTCAGTCGGCCGACCGGTCGACCGACCTGTAAACCCCAACTCTCTGTTTATTTCGGTCGGCCGACCGGTCGACCGTCAGTTAATATCTTTGTTTCCCTCTTGAGGCCGGTCGACCGGGCGGTCGACCCGAGCCCAACGGCTCTCTGCCAGCAGGGCGGACGGCCGACCGAACCGGTCGACCGCCAAGCCTGCAAAGCCCCAACGGCTCTTTCCTCTTTGGTGAAATTCTGAAAATCTGTTTTTGGTCTGTTTTGAAGCAGATTTTCTCTGATCTTTAGGGACTATTTTCTGATCAAATAAGCTTTATTTTAAGGAGTTTTAATCCTTTTCTCTCCCTATAAATAGAGGAGATGGGTCTCTTGCAAAGAACTAAGAAAATTTCCTAAAGTTTTCAAGTTTTCAAAAGAAAAGAAAAGTTTCAAAAGCTCTCTACTTTCAATTCATTCTTGGCTTTATTTTTTAGTTGTGTTAGTAAGAAAAATTCATTTACAACTGAGCTTTGTTTTCTCATTACACTTCTAGAGCCAAAATTCCCTACTCAATCTATAAGGAAGTTGTAAAAGAGTGAGAGTTTGTAAGAAGTTTCGTGATCTTGTTGTGATCACTTGGTTACTTGTGTTCTTCTTATTCTTGTGGAGATAACTCTTCGGTAGAGTTCTTGTAAGTGGTGGAGCTCGGTGCTCTGGTCTTCGGTAGACCTTGTAATCGTCCTCGGTGGATAGTGGAAACCCTTCACGGAGGTGAAGGCAGGGAGTAGAGCGGTGGCTCGAACCTCGAAACAAACATCTTGTGTTTGCGATTGCTTTGTGTCTTTATTTACTTTAAATTCTCTTGCACTCTATTGCTTTGAATTACTTGCTTCAGATCTTGTTTTCTTTACTTGTGATATTGTGTGCATTTCATCATTGCATATTATTCATTCTTGTCCGATCAATTCTCATGCAACAAGGTTGCATTGCGCACCTCTAACCCATTCAAGGGGAATCAGGAGGAAGGAGTTCAGAACCCTTTACGGGGTATTCGGCTCTTAGTCTTGTTTTGAGAGATCGTTGCATCACTCATTCATCTTAGTTTTAAAAAGATTGTTAGATTAGCAATAACACTTATTCACCCCCTCTAGGTGTTTTTCAATTGGTATCAGAGCTTGGACTCTAGGCTCTTGGCTTAACAACCTTAGAGAGATCCTACTTTTGCTAATCATTTCATTCATTCTCACGTTAAAAATGGCCGATGGAATTAAAACCCCTCCTAAGTTGATGGACTTAACTTTCCCATATGGAAGGTAAGATGACCGTTTTCTTGCAATCTTTAGGAAGTCGAGTTGCAAAGGCCGTGACCAAACCTTTTAGTGCACCCCCCGGTGATGAATCCACTTGGTCCGAAATTGAGACTAAGGAGTTTGATGCCAATGCTAGGGATCACTATGCACTACTTCAAGCCCTCAATGATGATGACATTGCTAGAGTCATCCATTGCAAATCTGCATTTGAATTTGGACACACTTGCTAGTTACACATGAGGGGACCTCACAAGTAAAGAGGGCTAAGATAGACCTTCTTCGGTCCCAATATGAAAACTTTTGCATGCAAGAAAATGAAACCACAGATGATATGGTTACAAAATTTACTAAGATTACTAATGGACTTTCTTCTCTAGGTGATGCCATCGACAACGATCAAAGAGTAAGAAAGATCATCCGGGCTCTTCCTCCTTCATGGGAAGTAAAGGCAACTACCTTGAAGGAACTTAATGACAAGGAGGAGATGGAGCTTATTAGTCTCATTGGGAACCTCAAACCCATGAGATGGAAAGAAAAGCTAGGGAGGATATGGCTTCTTCCAAGAAGAAGACTATAGCCTTCAAGTGTCAATCCTCACACTCCGAAGAAGAGAATGAAGAAGAAGATGACGAAGAGCTCTCACTACTTGTAAAAAATGTTCGGAGGATATACAACAAGGCTAAATTCCAAGGAAGAAAAAGATGGCAAGAAGAGAGGAAAATAGTTTGCTTTAATTGCAAAAGACCGGGTGACATTGTTGCGGAGTGCCCGGACAAAGCAAAGCATTCCACCTCCAAGAAGCCCTTCAAGAAGAAAGCAATGAAAGCTACATGGGATTCCGAGATCGAATCCGAGGACGAAATCGACACCGCCAACATGTGCTTCATGGCAAATGAAAGCACAAACAAGGTAACCTCTTCCACTTCTCTTAATGATGAACTTTCCATGGATGAATTAGGAGAAGCATTTGTTGAACTCTCACATAACTATGATTTTCTAAAGAAAAAGTATTTAAAAATGAAAAAGGAAAATGAGTCTCTTAATCATCAAGTATTTACTCTTTCTAAAGAAAAGGATGACTTGCTCTCTACTTTGTCACTACTCAAAATGATTTGATAAGTACAAAATTCTTGTAAAGGCAAGTTCCCACTAGTTGATTCTAATGAGATTACCATGCTTAAAGAAAGAATAGACTCATTAGGAATTATTTTGAAAAATTGTGAGTTTGATAAGAAGAAAATTGAGGCTACGTTTCCTAAGAAACAAGCTCCTAAGAAAAATGCTTTCCATGCTCATGCTCATGTTCATACCACACAACCTTTACATCGTGGCAAACCCCCAAAACATGCTCACACTTCACGCACACATCATGCATTCATGTATGGCAAAGTGTTTTCATGTTCACATTGTGCGCGTAAAGGACACTTAGCAAATTTTGCTATGATAGACTAAATGCATCTCGTCATAATGTTTGGGTTCGAAATACTAACTTTCAAGGACCCAAAAAAATTTGGGTACCAAAATCAATGAATTTGTTAAATGATGTAGGTACCTCCCAAAGCCCAACGACGTAGAGGATTGTGGTATCTTGATAGTGGTTGCTCAAGGCACATGACTTGGGACATCAACAACTTTGCAACCCTATCAAGATACCATGAAGGTGGCACCGTCACCTTCGGAGATGATGCCAAGGGTAAAAATCATCGGTATTGGTAATGTAAAACTCGACACATCCCCTTTAATTGAGAATGTTGTTTTAGTTGATTGCCTCAAGCATAACCTCTTGAGTGTTAGTCAACTATGTGATAAAGGTTTTGATGTAGTTTTTGATAATGTAGTTTGTAAAGTAATTGATAGAATATCTAATACTTGTGTGTTTTTCGGTTTTCGTGTGAAAATAATGTTTATATGATAGATATGTCAAATATGTCTTGTAATATTACTTTTTTAAAAGCCCTCGATGACGACTCTTGGTTGTGGCATAGAAGATTAGGCCACATTTTTTTTGACCATATATCTAGGTTAAACACAAAGGAAATAGTGAAAGGTATTCCTTACTTGAATTTTGAAAAGGACCGAGTTTGTGACGCATGTCAATTTGGGAAACAAACTAAGTCTTCTTTCAAGTCAATAAGGATATCATGACATCACGTCCTTGGAGTTAATCCATATGGATTTATTTGGTCCTACTCAAACCAAAAGTCTAAGTGGGATCATTTTGCATTTGTTTTGGTTGATGACTTTTCACGTTTTACTTGGGTTTTCTTTCTTGAAACAAAAAACTAAGCCTTTTCACATTTTCAAGCCTTTAAGAAAAGAGTTGAAAAGGAAAAAGATACTTCAATTTAAGAATAAGAAGTGATAGAGGAGGTGAGTTCATTACCTACCCTTTATCACTTTTTGTGAAGAACATGGAATAAAGCATGAACTATCTTGTCCTAGAACTCCACAACAAAATGGAGTAGTTGAACGGAAAAATAAAACATTACAAGAGATGGCTAGGACAATGCTTAGTGAATATGGTCTACCCCATTATTTGTGGGCCGAGGCCGTTAATACATCATGCTATATATCAATCGTGTTTTCTTGTGTAAAAATACTTCAAAAACTTCTTTTGAAATGTACTTTTCTAGAAAACCAAATTTTCATATTTTAGAGTTTTTGGATGCAAATGTTTTGTTTTAAATACAAAAGATAATTTAGGAAAATTTGATGCTAGATCTTATGAGGCAATTTTTGTGGGTTATTCTAATACTAGTAAGGCTTATAGAATCTTCAATAGATCATCTTTGACTATTGAGGAATCTATACATGTTAGGTTGAAGAATCTAATTTGTTTGTTAAGAATGTTGTAGAAATAGATGCTTTGAATGAAGACTTGGAGAAAGTTACCTTGAAGGATACACCTACTATGGGAGACAAGCCAAAGGATGATGAAGGAAGTGAAGCTAAAGTAGAAGAGGCTCAGGAAATGAAAATCAAACAAATGAAGTGGAGCCTACTCAACAACTTCCAATGGATTGGAGATACAATCCCCATCATCCCAAGGACCTCGTCATAGGTGAAGTATCTAAAGGGGTAACCACTCGCTCTAAACTTCATGATTTTGTGGACATTATGCATTTATTTCTCATGTTGAACCTAAGAACGTCCTCGAAGCCGAGGCCGATTCATATTGGTTGCTAGCCATGCAAGAGGAGCTCAATCAATTTGAGCGCAACCAGTTTGGCACCTTGTTCCTAGGACCCACGATAGACCAACAATTGGTACTAAGTGGATCTTTAAGAATAAGTTGGATGAATCGGGTAACGTTGTTAGAAATAAAGCTAGGTTAGTTGCCCAAGGTTACACTCAAATCGAAGGAATCGATTTTGAAGAAACCTTTACACCCGTAGCACGGCTTGAAGTCATACGGATGACACTAGCTTTTGCCTCATATAAAGATTTTAAATTGTTTCAAATGGATGTTAAAAGTGCTTTTCTAAATGGTTTTATTGAAGAGGAGGTGTATGTTGAACAACCCCCGGGTTTGTTGATCCTGCACATCCGGATTTGGTGTTTAAATTAGATAAAGCTCTTTATGGTTAAAACAAGCCCCTAGGGCTTGGTATGAAAGACTTTCTTCATTTTTAATTTCTAATGGTTTAAGAAAGGTAAAATTGACACCACATTGTTTACAAAACATGTTAAAAATGATATTCTTATTGTGCAAATATATGTTGATGACATTATTTTGGTTCTACTAATGAATCTCTTTGCCAAGCCTTTGAATCATGCATGAAGGAAGAATTTAAAATGTCTATGATGGGGGAACTCAACTATTTCCTTGGCCTCCAAATCAAACAAAGGAAGGATGGGATCTTCATCAATCAAGCCAAGTACACAAAGGAACTAATCAAAGGTTCGGGCTTGAAGGAGCTAAAGTGAGCAAAAACTCCCATGGCAACAACTACAAAGCTTGATAAAGATGAACAAGGTAAAAGTGTAGACATTAAACTTTATCGTAGCATGATAGGTAGTTTGTTATATTTGACGGCTAGTAGGCCGGATATCATGTTTTCCGTTTGTCTTTGTGCACGTTTTCAATCTTTTCCTAAAAAGTCTCACATAATTGCGGTTAAACGCATATTAGATACCTTAAGGGCTCTATTGAAATGGGTTTGTGGTATCCGAAAATCGGCCAATTTTCAATGACGAGTTTTTCGGATGCTGACTATGCGGGTTGTAGGGTAGATAGGAAGAGCACAAGTGGAACATGTCAATTTCTTGGTAATTGTCTTGTATCTTGGTCTTCCAAAAAGCAAAATTCGGTAGCCCTATCAACCGCCGAGGCGGAGTATGTTGCAGCCGGAGCTTGTTGTGCACAAGTTCTTTGGGTGAAACATACTCTCCTCGACTATGACTTGCATTTTGATCATGTTAAAATATTTTGTGATAATACTAGTACTATTCACATGGCAAAGAATGCAAATCAACATAGTAAAACTAAGCACATTGACATTAGGTATCACTTTCTTAGAGATCATTATGAGAAAGGTGATATTGATATTGATTATGTTTCTACCGATTTTCAACTTGCCGATATTTTTACAAAACCTCTAGACTATGCTAGATTTTCATTTATTTGTGGTGAGTTGAATGTTTGTATTATGGATTCTTAAAGACAAATTTTTATTGTTGTTTTTTTGTTTTGTTTAACCCTTTTTGATGTATGACAAAAAGGGAGAGAAAAAGAATAAGTTTGTTTTGTTTTAAAAAGAATAAAGTTAAGAAAAATTAGTTTGTTGTTTATTGTTTATTTGAGTTTTTGACAAAAATGAGTTTTTGACAAAAACTATTGTGTTTTCAATGCATTATGTATCTTACTTTTCATAGTCATTCTTTATACATAGCATTATTTGAGGGGGAGCTTTCCAAGCTCTTCTTCCATTTTTGTTTAAATAACTTATATGTTTTGTCATCATCAAAAAAGGGGAGATTGTTGGCCCAAGGTTGCAATCACCTTCTTTAGTGTGTTTTGATGATTACAAAACATATTAGTTATTTGTACTAATCATGTTTGTTGTTTTAGTGTGTTTCAGGGTTCTAATAAATCTAGAAGTTTTCTTCCCTAAAGGAAAGAGTTTTTGACTCAAGTCACCTCAATTCGGGCTCAAGTATCAAGCTTGCAAGATCATATGAAGAAGCCCACTTGAAGAACTTGTAGTCCTTTAGAACCAATGTAAGAAATAGTTTGTTAAAGTTGAGTTGTAGAATATTGGCTCTAGGATACACACACACACACTTTCAAAGATACAGTTTTTAGTTTTGGTATTTATTTTTAAGTTCATGCCTTGATTCTTATACATGATTCCAAAATCCTTACAAATTCTATATCTTGTATAACTATCTTTTACAACATGATGCTTAACTACATATACCTACAAAATCATCTTCAAAAAAAATTTTCCAAGTTCAAAATTCCTTCTGATTTTCTGTTTCAGGCCAAACCGGCCGACCGGACAGGTCGACGGTTCATGTATCCTGGACGTGCACGCTTGTGCACGTCTGTCAGTCGGCCGACCGGTCGACCGACCTGTAAACCCCAACTCTCTGTTTATTTCGGTCGGGATCTGGTCGAGACCGTCAGTTAATATCTTTGTTTCCCTCTTGAGGCGGTCGACCGGGCGGTCGACCCGAGCCCAACGGCTCTCTGCCAGCAGGGCGGACGGCCGACCGAACCGGTCGACCGCCAAGCCTGCAAAGCCCCAACGGCTCTTTCCTCTTTAGTGAAATTCTGAAAATCTGTTTTTGGTCTGTTTTGAAGCAGATTTTCTCTGATCTTTAGGGACTATTTTCTGATCAAATAAGCTTTATTTTAAAGAGTTTTAATCCTTTTCTCTCCCTATAAATAGAGGAGATGGGTCTCTTGCAAAGAACTAAGAAAATTTCCTAAAGTTTTCAAGTTTTCAAAAGAAAAGAAAAGTTTCAAAAGCTCTCTACTTTCAATTCATTCTTGACTTTGTTTTTCAGTTGTGTTAGCAAGAAAAATTCATTTACAACTGAGCTTTGTTTTCTCATTACACTTCTAGAGCCAAAATTCCCTACTCAATCTATAACGAAGTTGTAAAAGAGTGAGAGTTTGTAAAAAGTTTAGTGATCTTGTTGTGATCACTTAGTTACTTGTGTTCTTCTTGTTCCTGTGGAGATAACTCTTCGGTAGAGTTCTGGTAAGCGGTGGAGCTCGGTGCTCTGGTCTTCGGTAGACCTTGTAATCGTCCTCGGTGGATAGTGGAAACCCTTCACGGAGGTGAAGGCGGGGAGTAGAGCAGTGGCTCGAACCTCGAAACAAACATCTTGTGTTTACGATTGCTTTGTGTCTTTATTTGCTTTAAATTTCTCTTGCACTCTATTGCTTTGAATTACTTGCTTGAGATCTTGTTTTCTTTACTTGTGATATATTGTGTGCATTTCATCACTGCATATTATTCATTCTTGTCCGATCAATTCTCATACAACAAGGTTGCATTGCGCACCTCTAACCATTCAAGGGGAATCAGGAGGAAGGAGTTCAAAACCCTTTACGGGGTATTCGGCTCTTAGTCTTGTTTTGAGAGATCGTTGCATCACTCATTCATCTTAGTTTTAAAAAGATTGTTAGATTAGCAATAACACCTATTCACCCCCCCTCTAGGTTTTTTTCACTCCTGCCTCTTACCGTCAACACTTCTGCCAATGTACTATTAGAAGACTCTTTATCCTTCCTTTTCAATTCATGATTTACAGCAGCAGAAGAAACTTCATTATAGCTAAGGGATCATTTACCATTTATTAAGGTGAGAATGATGGTCTCGTAGTCCTCGTTAGAAAGAGAACTCAAAAGAATCAACGCTTTGTCCTCGTCCTCGATCACCACATCCATCTTAGCTAAATTCGCAAGAAGCTTTGTATAGTTATTCATATGTTCACCAATCAAGATACTTTTTTCAACTGAAAGCGATAAAACCTCAGATGCAAGCGATTCTCTATGCCCTTGGCCAAATAGTTGCTTTCAAAGATCCCCATATCTTCTTGAAATACACTTAGAGGGGGGGTGAATAGGTGTACTTGCTAACCTAGGACAAATGATGCGGAATTTAAAACTTAATTGCAAACACACTATATGTAACCAAGAGTGAGCCCGAATTCCCGTGAAGGGCTCTGGAACTACTCCTCTAGATTTCTCTAGATTAAAAGTTGAGGTGCTTTAATAAGCTCTCTTGGTTAAACACAAGTTGGGCACACACAAACAACATCTGGCATATGAACATGAACAATGTAAAGCAATGCAAGTTATAAGAGAGATATATTTGAGAGATAGTGGATCAAACGTAAACATCAAGAAATGTTTTGAGGTTCGAGCCATTGCTATATGTCCCTGCTTTCACACAAAAGGATTTTCACTATGTTCACACAGGACCTTCAAAAAGGGACCTCCACCGAGGAATTACAACCCTACACCGGAAGTACACAACTCCTTTCTCTGATACAAATCTCTACACAAGAGGTGGGCACCTAGCAAGCACAATGTAGAGGAAAATACACTTGGTGATCACAAAGATCACAAATAATCTCTCTTGATGATCTTGAAAGATCACAAACAATTTTCTCACAATACAAAAATCCTAAAGATAGATTTGAGATGATAGCTCAAGTATGTGAGAAAACAAAGTATTTGGAAATAAAACAACAAAGAAAACACTTAGAAAAAATTCTAGATAAGATATAGAAATTTTGGATAAGAGCTAGAATACTAAAACTTGTTTTCTTTTGGTTTTCTAAAAACTTTGAAACAAATAAAGATAGAGAGATTAAAGCTCTAAAAACTTGTTTTGAAAACTTGTTAAAAACTCTGTAGAAGATGAAAACTTTGGCTCCCAAAAATCTTGGTGAAAACTGGCCAAAGGAACCCATATTTATATGGGATCCAAAATATAGTCGTTGGGGTCCAGGTTAGGTCAAAACTCACCTGTGGTCAACTGGCCAACAGTCAGGTTTCTGACCGTTGGGGCTATCGGTCGACTGGCCCATCGACCGCCCTAAGGCAATTTGTCTGTCGGTCAACCGCCCGATCGACCGAGGTCAGAACCAGAGAGCTCTCTGGTCGGTCGACTGTGCGGTCGACCAGGGCCAGATCCAGAGAGCAAGCTCTCGGATCGGTCGACCGTCTGGTTCGACCAGCCCTAGACCAAGGCAGGTTGTGCACTTCTGTGTACATCAGTCAACTTCCCGGTGAACTGAGCTCTGGTCCGGTCGACTGGTCGGTTGACCGCCAGTGGGCTCAGATTAGGGGTTTAGGGTTTGAAAACTTGGTCTTTTAAATACCCAAAAAATCACATAAAATTCACAAAAATAAGTTCTTATAAATATTTGAAGATCAAATATGTGTGATTAAAATTCAACACATATTTTAAACAATTTGAACTATTTTTGTGACATAGAAATTAAGCTTTAAATAAAAATTAGTATTTTTCAAAACTTGAATTTTGAAATGAAAATCCATTTTCTCCAAAACTTGTATAAATACAAAAACATAATATAGAAACACTTTTGAACCATAATGTGTATGGATAGAATCCAATACATATATAAACGATATATCTACGTTTTTGACATTAAATCCAAAACTAAGTTTTGTTAAAAAACAAAACTTGAAACCATGAACTAGATATGCATCAAAGTAAGTTTCTAAACATTATAAGCCAAACAATATATATGGATGAATCCACTATACATATAAACCATGTAAACTACATTAGATGAAATCTATTCATGAAAACTAAAGATGTGTCCATCAAAAATCCAAAACCGGTTAAATCGAAACCAAATACTATTTTAACTTATGTGTGTGTGAACTTGAGCATATCAAGACTAACTATCTTTACACAAGATCTAAAAATAAAACTAAGCTAAACAAACTGAAGTCTTCTTGTAGAACTCCTCCAAGCCGACTCGATCCAAACACGATCCAAGTAAGCTTGACTCTAACCGAGTGCTAGATGCTATCTTGACGCGCGAGCTCTAGAATCATCATGTGTTAGCTCCAAAACTTGACTTTGAATTCTTTGTTGAAGCTAATCACCTACTAAGATCTTGTTCAATATTTGAAACTTATTAAACACAAGTTCATTAGTAAACTAACCTTCATAAGTTAGTCATCATCAAAAGTAAGGTGAAAGCCCTTTGGGCCAACAATCTCCCCCTTTTGAGATGACAAAACTTATAAGGTTATATATGCATAGATTAAGATTAAGCTTCATAAAAGCTCCCCATTAACTTATGCATAATCAATAAACATATAAAGATATGTAATGTAGCTCAAGATACCAAATAAAAACAATAAAAACAAGAAATATATATATATATATATATATATATATAATATATATATATATATATATATATATATATATATATATATATATATATATATATATATATATATATATATATATATATATGCATAAACACTTAATGAAACATGCATATATAAACCTATATCTTTCCCCTTTTTTGTCACTCATCAACAAAGGGGTAAAGACCAATAAAACATATTTTGAAACAAAATTTTGATACCAATAATAAACAATCAATTGAAAGAAACCAATTGAAAGTAAAACAATCTTTTTACTAATTGAAAATTAAACATTCTTTTACCAATTGATACCAAAAGAAAGGCATGATACCAACTGAAAGTAGAAACTAAATTTTTTTAGGTAAACACTAAAATCATTTTACAATAAAGATACCAAAATAAGAATCATACCAATTTAAGATTAGTGATACCAATATTGAAAATGTTAGCATATACCAAAACAAAGTATTTTCATCATAAAGAGTGGGAGTAAGATACCAATTGAAAATAAAATCAATTGAAAGATAAAACAAGCACTTTTCTCCCTTTTATGAAATAACAATAAAAGCAATGTTTAAGCTTGTATATGATACCAAATGAAAAATAGTTGATATTAAGGACTAGATCAAGCTTATTAAGAAGTAATTTATGCTAAAAATGTATGTCAATGTAAAATAAGCTCAACCAAAATTAATATATATGTATCAGAGCAATATAATGTCAATTTAGATATGATCCAATATATATATAATATATATATATAATATATATATATATATATATATATATATATATATATATATATATAAAACATGAGTATACAAAATAAATTTTCATTAAAAAATCATGTATATCTCATAGCTACCACCTATTCATGCACATATTTGAAAGATATTCAATTAATGGTATACAAGACATGGTTGCCCATTCAATCGCCCTTTGCATGATAGGAGTTTTCAAAAATAAGATTTAAAAATCATTTTGGCATATTTGAAAACTCTACCAATTGAAAAATACGAAACTAGTTTTATGATAATTTTGAAAACTAGTACGAAATACTTCAAGTAAGGAATAAAAACAAATATGTATTCATGAAATATGCAAATCACACAAGAGTTGTCACTCAAGATTTATAAAGCTAAAAAATGTGCTCATGAAACAAAGTCATGAGTAAACATAAAAATGTGAGTGTACAATAATCATGTAAATGACATATTCATGAAAATAAATATAAAAATCATCAAAACTAAAATTTTCATCAAAATTAAATAAGTTTCAAGGTATATGTATGTTTTGTCGAAGCTAAAAGTATACATACATATCCCAAACACAAATGAGTCCATAATAGAATTTTGCATGAAAGCAAATAACTCTAAGATATACATGTATTTCTATTAGTTATATACAAAATTGACATATATATAAAGCTAAACATTTTTATGATATCATGTACAAAAATAGGAAAAACAAGTAAAAATGCAAGAATCATCAAA
>JAVJIF010024744.1:0-59065 GCA_038442645.1 Agave tequilana | reverse complement strand
AAACACACATCTAAATCATTTGAAATGGAGATAATTTATTTTTCAAATCAATATTCTCTTTAAATAAAATCAACTTTTGAAGACAAGTTATCATTTTTCTTCAAAGAACATGGCAATCATTTTATTTTTCAAAAACTCATTTTCTTTAAGTGCAAGATCAAGTTGAGATTTTTAATGAATCCCTCTCATTAGCAATCTCCTCTTTCTCTTGCAAACAACATCAAGTCTAGCAATCAAATTTTTATTTTCATTATCAATGCCTAGACTCTTCTTTTTCAAAACTTTATAGTTTTCTATTAATTTTTCACAAACTATGGATAGATCTTCATTCAAAGCATGGGAATCAACACAATCATTTGAAGAACTAGCACAATCATTACTATCTAGTTGAGTTTTCGAGTGTACCTCAAGGGAGTCATTCCTTGGACCATATAGCATTGTTGTGGTTCGGATTCTCCACTAGATTCCTCTTCTTGTTGGATTTGGACTTGAAGCTGGAGGTGTTGGTGGTTGTCAATTTGTTCCACACTACAAAAGCGGAATCAAAGTTAGAAACACATAAAAGATAATCTTTAGATAAAGTGCTTCTAATGGCCTCTAGGCTTGTGCATTGGCCCTATATGATTGCGATCACTAAGAAGGATTCCTTGGTAATAGCAAGATAAAACTTTATGACCTAGGGTTTGTAAATAAACGGTCATCCTAATCTTCCAAACATGAATATTGGAAGGGTCACACATAGGTGGGTCATGAAGGCCATGGCAAACTAAATGTGTGCAAACAAGCAAATGCAAACAATAGATTAGCAAGCAAATGGATCTCACTCCTAGGATGTTAAGCCTAAAGTATCAGGAGCACTAGCTCTGATACAATTGAAAAGACACCTAGAGGGGGGGGTGAATAGGTGTTAGTGCTAATCTAAAACTAATTGCAAAACTAAGTGCGCTAATAACGGAAGCTATTGCAAATTATGCACAAACTAATACAATACAACAAGTGTAGCCGAATTCCCTTGCGAGGCTCTGGACTAACTCCCCTTGATTCCCCTTTAAATGGGTTGAGGTGCTATGTGAAGCTCTTGTTGGATGAGTATAAGTTAGGCACACACACACAAGCAATCCAAGCAATATGAAATACACACAATCAAGCCAAGCATATAAGAATGAATTGCAATATAAAAGATGCAAGGCAACACAAGCAATGTATAAGATATGTATGCAATGAAAGAATGATGCTTGAATGAAATGATGCTTGCACAAAGTAAAGAGAGTAGAGTTGAGAGAAATTGGATCAAACGCTAACACAAAGATTTGTTTCGAGGTTCGAGTACCAACTCTACATCCCCGCCTACACCACCGTGTAGGATTTCCAATCCACTATAGGAGTACCGAACTCCTCTCTCAACCTTACAAATCCACCGAGGCTATACAACCACAATCCACCTCTACCGAAGAGGATACGCCCGTAGCCACAACAAACAATAACAACAACAACTCTACCGAAGAGGCTCACAACAAACACAATCACCTCTACCAAAGAGGGATCCTAAACCAATACCACTCCGATCACCTCTACCGAAGAGGGATTCACAAAAGCAAGGAGGTTTACAATAAGTGGTTACAAAGACCACAAACACAATCTTTCTTTCTTTTCTCTTTTCTTTTTCACAAAAATAAGATCCTAATAGATTAGGATAGGTGATAGCTCAAGTGTGGAAACAAGGTGTTTTTTGGAAACCAGCAACAAAGAAAAACTACTTGGGAAATCACTTGTAAAAGATAGAAAATGAAAAACAAAACAATCTCCCAAAACCCTAACTTTCTTTGATTTTCCAAAAACCCAAAAACAAATAGATGAAATCCTTTTGGCTTAAAAACTCTTTTAAAAATCTTTTAAACACTAGAGAAAGTCTGGAATTTTTAGCTCTAAAAATCTAGCAAAAACAATGGAGAAATGGGGTATATATAGCCCCAGGAAAAACTAGCCGTTAGGCTGACGTGTCAGCCTGACTGGCCTAACGGTCGACCGGCCGGTCGACCGTCCAACGGTCATATTATGACCCGTTGGAGCCTCCGGTCGACCGCCCGGTCGACCGAAACAAACAGAGAGCAGAGCTCTCTGCACGGTCGACCGTCCGGTCGACCGGACCACTGTGCTGCAGACGTGCACAAGTCTGTGCACGTCGGTCGACTGCACGGTCGACCGGACCTAGATTCGGTCGACCGCCCAGTCGACCGAACTGGCCTGACAGACAGCACCAGGTCTGAAAAACAGGGAAAAATATTTTGTTAAAAATCTTTTAACACTTGTAAAAGTTCCCAAAAATATTTTTACCATATTGCATTGATATATAATATGTGATAATCATTTCTACTCAAATATCAAGCATATGAAATCATTTTTGTTTCTTCTCATTTTTATCAAAACAAACTCTTGTATTTTTATCAAACTTGGTTTTCAATAGGAAATCTGATTTTCTAAAACTTTATAGAAATACAAAAACATGATATTTGAACATTATTAAGCATGATGCATATGGACATAGGTCCAATATACATTCACAAAATATATCACAGTTTTTGTTCTTAATTTCAAAAATATGTTTTATACCAAAACATAAAACTACATGAATAGGTACGTCAAACTAAGTTTGTATAAGTCATATAAGCATGTATGTATATAGAGCACATCTAATATACATATAAAACATGTAAACTTGGTTTGATCAAACTATTCATGAAAACCAAATCCAAAACATAAAAACGTGTGTGTTTGTGCACTTGAGCATATCAACTATACTAAGCTTTACAAATGGATCTAAAACACACTATCTAAACTAGGATACCTAAGTCTCTTGACGATCTTCCATCTTCAAGTAGACTTGCTCCCAAACGCGATCCACCGAGTGCAAAGGTATGATCTTTAAGCTTTGGCACCGGAATCACCATGATAAGCTTCCAAACACCTTGTTGAAGCTAATCACCAACTAATATCTTGGTTAATGATCTGAAACTAAACAATACAAGATTATTAGTAAACATAACTACATGAGTTAATCATCATCAAAACTAGGGTGGAAGGCCTTTGGGCAACATGAATCTCTAGTAGTAGCAAAATAAACATGAATCCTAAGGCTTTGAGGTACAAAGACATCTTAACCTTCCAAGTTTGGATGTTAAGAATGTCAAAAGTGGGAGGTGACATGAAATTCATGGTGTGTGTACAAATATTGTGATTAGCAAAAAATGAGGATCTTTAACTCTAGGTTGTTAGACCCAAATCAAGAGCACTTGGCTCTGATACCAATTGTAATCACCTAGAGGGGGGGTGAATAGGTGATGGCTAATCTAATGGTCAATTAATGCGGAATTAAAAACTTATTAAACAAACACCAAGTATTACACAAGAGTGTGGCCGGATTCCCCGTGAAGGGCTCTGGTCTAACTCCTCAAGATTCCTCTAAATAAGAGTTGAGGTGCCGCGTTAGCTCTCTTGTTGAATACGAGTGTTAGCAAACAAACCCCAAGCATATAACAATTAAGCACACAATGTATATCAAGCATATAAAGATAAACACAATATAAGCATGCAAGATATAAACAAGTAAGAGATAGAGAGAGCAATCGCAAACACGGGAGATTTGTTTCGAGGTTCGAGCACACTTGCTCTACGTCCCCGCCTTCAACACTATGAAGAATTTCCACTAAAGTCGATCCCACCGGATCACTTGGTGCCCGCAACACTACAAGCTCTTTGGACTCTCTAGTCCCTCTCTTGTTCACGCAAGAGCACACCGCAAGCTCACTAGCTCGCCGAGGCCGCACCTCAAACACCGAGTTCACACACGAACTCGAAACACCGCGAACCCGCAAGTCTGCCTCCTCAAAGTACAAGAAAGAACTCTTGGTGATCTAAACACTTTGATCACCATAAAAACTCTCACAATAACACTCCTATAGGTAGATATAGCAATAGATAGCTCAAGTGTTTGTGTGAGAAAACTAGAATTGAAATGGTAGAGGAAAACTCAAGAATCACTTTAAAAACACTTTTGATAAACACTCTTGATTTGGAAATATAGCTCTAAAACATGTGGATATTACCACTGAAATGGATATGCAAAACTAGCCCAAAACTCTTCTCAAAATCTTGTCTAAAACAGCCCCAAAAGCCCCTTTAAATAGGCTCTAAAAACTAGCCGTTGAGAGCCAGGATGACCTGTCGGTCGACCAGCCAACGGTCAGATTTCTGACCGTTGAGCCAGCGGTCGACCGGCCGGTCGACCGTGGCAAGGATACAGAGAGCTGAGCTCTCTGCCGGTCGACCGCCCGGTCGACCGGGGCCATTTCCAGAGAGCAGATACTCTCTGGCGGTCGACCGTGCGGTCGACCGGCCCATCCTGTGCACTTCTGTGCACGTCGGTCGACCGCTACGGTCGACCGGCTCCTGGTCCGGTCGACCGGTCGGTCGACCGCCAGAGCCTGGCAGGCCAAATTAGGGATTTAAAAGTTGGGTTTTTAATTGTCAAATAAATCCCATAAATTCACAAAAAATCTACAAAAATAAGTTCAGTAATATATTTTGATATACAAACATGTTTGAGTAAAATCAAAACATGTTACAAACAATTTGAACTATTTTTGTAACTTAGAAATTTGGCTAAAAACGAAAACCGTATTTTCCAAATTGGTTTTTCAAACTTATTTTTTCAAAACTTCCCAATATAAAAACAAGATATTTTAAACTCTTTTGAAGCATAGAGTGTATGGATATGATCCATTACACACATGGTGAAATATCTATGTTTTTTGACAATTTGCACTAAAATGGTTTTGGGTAAAGACATGTAAACTTTGAATACCAAAATCCAAAACGGTATTTTTTCAAAATGAAAACTCTTTTGTATTTTTCCAAAATAAAAATTCTTTTATGAAAACTCATCTAAATCAAGACTCTGTGTGTGTGTGTGTATATGGTATACTTGAGCAATCCACCAACTATTCTATCCTTTACATTTTAATCTAAAACAAAATATTAATAAAACAAACCTAAACACAAGTCTTGATCTTGAAGTTCTTCACTTGAAGTCTTCTCATCTTCTTAACTTGGTCCAAACTTGATCCAACGAGCTAGACTCCTCTTGAGTACTTGATGTGGTCTTGATGCACAAGCTCTTGAATCAAACCGTGCTGGCTTCAAAACTTGACTTTAAATTTTTTGTTGAAGCTAAACACCAACTAAGATCTTGATCATGAATCTGAGACTAATTAAACACAAGATCATTAGTACTATAACTACATGAGTTGATCATCATCAAAACTAGAGTGATGGGTCTTGGGCCAACAAGCCTCACAGAGCGTTAGCTCCGCTGCACCCTAATGCTTAGCGCCTGAGATGTGTTACGCGATGGGCTCACCTAGACTTGATTTCGTCAGTGGGTAGTCCCTTCAGTGCTTAGCACTATATCCTGTTCCTCGGATTTCTTCTGCCTAGCGTGTTTTCATGGATCCACTAGACAGGATTTTCTCGCTGTATCTGAGCTATAGCCATGATCCTTATGAACGATCCATTCGGCCAACCTTGCAGGGATTGAGTATTCTTTAATGTTTCATCTGCAGTCGGGTTATCATTCAGAAGTTAAATTTAGAATTCTTCATGGTTATTCTATATTCTTTTCTATGTCTTTCGGAGATTGCAACGCCCAGTATTCAGAAATCCTTGATTGTCGGTCTTCTTTATTTATACTCAGTATTATCGGGGTTTCTTTATCATCAGTATTCTGGTTTATTCTCAGAGAAGTAGTATGTATGCAGCACTGGTAATTCTACTATAGATTCTTTATCAAGGACAGCTTCATGCCATGCAGGACTTTATATTATAGTATGGATTTCAGCACTATGGATTTCTATGGGCTTCATCAGCTTTACTTCACATTGGAAAGGAGTATTATTGATTATCTCACCAAGTTAGCTCACCTTATATTATTCAGAATGGGTCAGTCTTCTAAAGTTCTGGCAGTATCCTTTTATCAGCAGACGTCAGATCAGTATTAATATTACACCATCAGAGGATATATACGGCAGAAGTGCAGAGATGTCTCAGTCCTGGGTGTATCATTCAGTCAATTTGTGGGAATTTCTCTCAGTTACTCATATCTTGATTGGTATAAATTCTCATTCCTATTCCTTCTGTGTTCATCTTCCGCTTATCGAAATTTCAAGGAAAAAATTTTTGTAACGTGGATGGAATGTAACACCCCGTTCCTGGAATACGTACGTAGATACGTATTCTGATTTTTCTAATATATTTCTTTGATTTATCTTATATTTGTATTTATTTTATAATTATTGGTGTGATTGTTTTGTAATGGATTTGGATTCGAGAACTCGGAGTCAGCCCTAGTCTGAACCGGGGCCCGAACCTAGTGCATTGCTCGAATTGGAATTTCTGATAATTTGATTTGACCGATTTCAGTTTCAAACATCGTTTTCTAATATTTTAGATTTTTCATGATTTTTTGAAAGTTTTCAGAATTATTTACAAAATCTCCAAAACCGGTGTCGATCAGCATCGCTGACTGATTCCAAGATTTTTAGTTTTTAAGTGGGATTAAATTCAAAAACGGCTTTCACATTACTTCTTAGAATTTTATTTTCTATCTAAAATCATTTTTTGAGATTTTTCTGAATTTATCGAAAATTTCACCGATTCTAGTGTCGGTCGGTATCGCCAGAAGAATTCAGGATTTTTAATTTAAAAATTACAAAGAATTTCTCGAATACAATTTCACCAAGTATCTTAAAATAATATTTTCTATTTTTGAGAATTTTTTGAAACGTTTCTGAAACGATCGAATTTTCGTCTTATTAAAATAATAATATAATTTACTGTTCTTTCTTTTCTTACTTTTCTCCTCCACTCCTCTACTTATTACTCTAAGAATATTTTATTAATTTTATTATTTAATAAAATATTTATTTATTATTTTTTACTATTTCTTTTCTTTTCTTTTAAATTTTTCCCTTTTTCCTTTCTTTTTCTTTCTTTTTTTCTTTTTCTTTTCTTCCCCTTCACTCCACCTCCATTCCCACGCACGCGCAGCCGCAGCTGCAGCAGGAGGGCTGAGCATAATGGGCTGAGCAACCCATCTCCCCCCCCATCTCCATTCATCATCACCACTTCCCTCTTCATTAAAACATCCTTTACACTTTCTTCTCCCTTCCATTCCCATTTTCCGTTCCAACACTTCAACAAAACCCATCCCCACCATCACAACCGCCGTTTGCCACCCTCACCACCGCCGCCGCCGCCCTAGCCGCCGCCGCGCACCCCCCAAGTCCCCACCTTCCTTCCCCACTTCCACCATCTCCAATTTCCCTCTCCATTCCTCCAATTTCAACCAAACTCATCCCACCTCCATCTTCTTCTTCTCCAAAATACACCACCAATTCCATCAAATTCTCCACTTCCACCACCTCATCAACATCTTCTCCTCCTCCTCTAACCCCCCAACACCACCAATCATCACTACCACCACCACAACCACCAAAACCACCACCAACAAACAACAACAACAACAACAACCACAATAAGCACAACCACCCCCTCTCCTCCCCGGGGGCGCGCGCGCGCGCAGTCACTCCCCGGCGCCGCCGCCGCCGCCGCCAGGCCGCCGGCCTCCCCCCCTTCATTTTTTTCTTCTTTCCTTCTTTCTTTCTTCTTTCTCTCTTTCATTCTTTCTTTCTTTCTTTTCATTTCTTTCCCTAAATAAAACACTCAATTTCCCACTTCCCTAAAATACCCTCCACCATTCACTCAAATTACTTCACTATATGTACAACGCTACCCCCCTTCACTTTTAATTCCTATTTTCTTTTTAAAAACACCCTATTTTCTCTCTCCTTACAACTTTTTCTCTCCTCTCTCTCCCCTCTCTCATTCCCTCTCCAATATTTATATATATATATTTATAATTATATATTTTAATATACAACTATAGGCTAGTGGATTTCTCGTGCGGATCACCGATTTTCTAGATTTTTAATGGTATTTCACCCCGATTTCAGGCGAGTGCTTTTTAATACATTTAAAAATAAACGCTCTTGATTTATTCATGGAATTGATATGTGGATATTTTAGCATGCCTAGCACTTGTTACCGTAGTTATAATACATGACATCATGCTATGCGAGTTAATATATGATGTTGTACTCGGTATTTACCCGACCCTAGACATGTTATACTTCATATACGATTTATGACACCAGCACACGGTATTTACACCAGCACTTGGCATGTTACACTTGATATATGATTTATGATACCGGTACTCGGTATTTACACCGGTACTCAGTATTTACACCTGCACTTGGCATGTTACACTTGATATATGATATATGACACCGGTACTCGGTATTTACACCGGCACTCGGTATTTACACCAACCCTTGCCATGCTATATTTGACACATGATACCGGACACCGGTATTTGCCATGTTTGACATCGACACTTGCCATGATATATTTGACACTGATATTTGCTATGCTATTGTGACACCGGTACCTGCCATGCTATATTTGACATATGATACCTGACATCGGTACTTGCCATGCTATATTGACACTTGATATATGACACCGGTATTTGACATGTTATATTTGCCACATAATATATAACACCTGATACCTGACACCTGACACCTGGCACCTGTATTACCTGGCATATTCATGATTATTATGTGACCAGACATCTGGCACTCCTATATCTCCTGTATCTCCTGTATTCCTGTACTCCTGTATCTCCTGAACACCTATACTCCTAAACTTCTGTATTCCTGAACCCCTGAAAAAGGGTGACTCCTGATATTATACTCCTATTAATTCCCGTAGTTGGATAATCATGGTTATACTGTACTTGTGGACATTATCTTTGGGCAACATATATAATAAAAATACTCTACTTTCACTGGGTGGGGGAAACTGATGAAAACCAGTATGATGTCATATTTATAATGGTGATATTTCTGAAGTGTCGTGTGGGGCGTGTAATGATTAGTCCCCGAAAGCAGTAGCCTGAATCTGAAGTGTCGTCTGGGGCGCGTAATGATAACTCTCTGGAAGCAGTAGCCTGTACTCCTGAGCCAGTCTCGGGCAGAGACGGGACCCACTATAAATATGAGCCATCAGATTTATCAGTTTTCAAATAATAACTCATTTTGTTCATAAGTGGATGTATGTGTGCCAGTAGCACATACAAAAGCATAAGAATTGGATGAATAACATAAAACAACCAAATAGTAATAATGTTAGTAACATGTGATATTTGGTCTCTCCTTTGTTCGGGTCCTAGTACTCACATATCAGACCCGGGTAAGTTCTACAGAGTGTGACTCTAGTATGGACTACCACTGATGTGAGGCGCTGGAAGGGAGGCGACTGAAATATCAAACGGTACTGATTATTATTATTGGATAATTAAAATGCAGCACCTTTGTATTCTCCAGTTACAATATTATGCTCTGAGTTGACACCCCGTTTTATAACACATGATCTCTGTGATACCATGATAACTCCAGACACACTATAGTTCTGTTACTCTTAGGGCAACTCAAGTTGTATGAACCCAGATGATGGTGACATCGGATATGTGGTATATAGATGAGGGTTTCCTTGTTTGGATTATCCCTCGACGTATCAACCCCATGAATCCATAATCTGAGCTTATACAACTAGTTTTGTCCATACTTATATTTATCGCGTGTTTAGGGTATTTATCACATTTTGCCATATTTTGTCGCATGATTATATGTACCTATGCTCTCTATACCGCTTTCCATGCATGTTTTCCGATTCAGATTTACTGACATACATGTATTTACTTGATCTCGGATTTATTGTCATTTCTTTTATATTACTTGTCATTTCCTGTATCTCATACCTGGACCACATCACTTGATCTTGTACACGTGTGCCTGTTATGCACGCCATTTGGCTTTATCATATGTACTCGCTGGGGTTGCTAACAACCCTAGATCCTCATGTCCAGATCTTGGAGTCTGAACCGTGACGGCCTTGTTGTAGTAGATCAGAGTGGCGCAGCGGGAGCGTGGATTAGCAGGTTCTTGTCCGGACCCTCTTTCTTCCCGCCTCCTCATGATCGGCTCGCGAGATTTTCATCTTGCCACTCGTGAGTACTTTCCTGTATTTCATATTGTACATCCTTCTTTGTGCTTCTTAGTGATCATATATTCTTGAGATATTATATCATGCCTTGTGATAACTGTGTACTGGTGTTATTATTGCTAGATTGTATGTTACCACTATACTTCCGTACTCTGATTTCTGTCTGTACTGATGCTTAGCGTATATACGTAAGGGTATTTCCGAGCTGCGTATATACGTCGCAGTAACGTCTCCGTACCCGCGGGATCGGGGCGTTACAGGAGTAAAACTCAATTTTATCCCCGGATTCAAACGAAAGTCATAGCTAGCCAAATATTTATTCACCGCCTCCTGATCACGGAGCTTGGAAGTTTTTGGATCGAAGTCTATTCCGATCCTGGTATGATGGAAAGCTTCCCCTTCTCCACTACGATCTTTCCATTGCTCGCACCACTGACTGAATCAGATTTCTCTCGCTTCTTTATTGTAACAGAAATAAGAAAATGACTGAGATCTGAGAACCAGAAGATCAAAAGAGGGCAAGAAAAAAGAAGACGCAAAGATTTGAAAAAATGTCCAAGGCCTAGAGTGTTGCCTTCTTAAACCTAGGGGAACAAATCATTGCTCGATCAGAGCTTACACGTATTACGGCAGATTAGATCTAAATCGTCGCTTTAGATACGCGGTACCTACCTCGAACGTCGCGTTCTATAAAAGTGACGATAACCTGATCGACGCTGCAGCGGATGTGACGCACATTTAAGGCTCTGCCAACCTGTAGAGCAACGCGCGCCACTACAAGACAAAACCCAAAACGACAGCAGGTAACCTGAGTTCAGGTCTAAAATACACTTCTCTATCTGCACCGCTCTCTCTATCACAGTCCTCGAGAACCTATTTTTCCCGAGGGAGAGTTCTCGACCTCCTCCAGAGAGAAGGGAGCAGAGGGGGCATCTATAGTGGTCAGTTTCCGACCTCCTTGAAATCGCACCACATGTACTTTCAGCACCAAACAGGCGAGCGTCCAGAACCTCTAAGTAGTCGCTTCCAGAACCTCCAAGTGGGAGCCCTCGATCGATTCAAACCCCGAGCAGTTCATGTAGATAGGATGAGGAGATAAAGTCAGTTCCAGCATCCCCATCTCTAAGCCAAATCTCCATTTAAATTTGATAGTTACAATTCGGGGACGGATCAGTCATCTCTACAAATTAGACTTAGGCTACCAGACAAAGATGGACTCTCACTCAATCATTTCAAAATCGGATGTTTAGCTCTAACTGCTTCATAGATAATCAGTTAAGTGTTCAAATAGCTGAACTACGCAGCCTTATAAAAACAGATACAATCTGTTTAAATAGAGAATCCCTTCCAATGTAGAGGGGATTCAAATTCAGAAACCCTAGCATACCGGATAACCCCATTGTAATCACCATTATTATAGTGAATTCTCCTCTCCCCCCCCCTGATTTTTTCCCATTCGGGTTTTCACATAATGCATTGTGTTTGCATTGATTTTTCTGTGATTTGATCATACCACTCCATTATTTTGGTGTGTGGATTAGTTCCTTAGAAATTACCCACTGCACCACCCCAAAAAGTGATGAAGGCACCCCACAAAAAATTACAAGTGTCCCATTATATTTTTGGACACAGCTACCCTTGTTAAAAAATCCAAAATACCCTTCCCTCTTATTCCTCCTCCTTCCTTCTCTGGCAAACGGCGGCGCTCCCCCTCCCCCGGTAACCCACTCCTCTCCCTCCCCTGTCTCCCCGCGAGCACCCCCCCCCCCCCACCCACCCGAATAAATCAGCTCTGCTTGGCCAGACATTCGGCCAAACAATGAGGGGAGGTTTCACCAAATGGGGGAGAGGAGTTCATCGGAGGAAGGGGGGGGGTTCGCCGGAGGGCAAGGGGGTTGGGGGGGAGGGGGAGGTTTTTTTTTTTTTTTTGGAATTTTTGAAACTTTTTTTTTTTTTTTTTTTTTTTTTTTGGGTTGTTTGTTTTTGTGTGGGTGTGGGGGGGGGGGGGGGGGGGGGGGGGGGGGCGGCTTTTACTTTTTGGGGTGGCAATATCCGCTACCTAAAGAGTATTTCACACAGAATGATGCGTGCAAGAATTCATCAAATTGACAACCAAAAAGATGGAGGTGTATATGTTAGAGGCCTACATAGAGTTCTGGAAGATAACAAATGGAGCTCATCCTCTTCACATATAGTTCCATACATCACTAATTCCTATGATGCATCTTGACCCATTCAGCATGAAGAGTTACGTACCAGTAACTTAATAGAATCAATTGATGAATGAAGAAGAGGAAGATACATAAAAGCCCACATTTTTTTTCTCATTATAGAATAAATTGTATGTGTGTGTACAAGATCATTTCTCACAATGCAACTTCTAAATTCTACTTACTGTACAACGCGTATTAAGCATGTCACCCAGCCATTTCCGGCTGGTTACCGAACAAAATGTAACATCTCTCCTCGCCTACCAATCGTACATGCATGCCTTTGTATGGAAGGAGAGTTGTTAACTTGAATCATAAGTTATTACATAGAAATGCAGGCATCAGATTTTTCTTTTCCTGGTCGCTCTTCCTGAATTTCTTCTAGTTCTTCCTCATCCGCTCGCTTTCCTGCTTGCTCCTTCCAATATGACACCAACTTCTTCAACCGTGCAACTTCTTTTGTGGCGACGTTCTTGCTTGGATCATTTACAATGCAGCGAACCCTTGATGCGTACCTATAATGTTAAATCAATTCCGCAGGCAATTTGTCAGATGATATATTGATGCAAGTAATGCAATTACCAACGCAACAGTATCTATCCAAACGTAAATGTAACTAAAGGGTTGTTTGTTTCAACATAATTGGAAGTACAATGTAGATCCAACTGCGTGTAGCTTTTATTAGTGTTTAGTTTGACTACTTGCAGCTCCAGCTACAAGAACTACAAAAAAAGTTGTTTGGTCTTAATGCATGAACCAAGAAATAAAAAACAGTTGTTTGGTCTTAATGCATGATGAAGTTGTATCGTATAAAAATTGTTAAAAAAAAGTTAATGTGGCATCTTCTTTTAACTTTTTTATTATATTTCGTTGTAGTTCCAACTTAAGCAAACAAAGCACAAAATGCAGCTAGAACTACATGTAATTTCAACTACATCAGTTATTTACTCTAATTGGAGCAATATGTAATTCCAACTACTCATCCAAACAAAAGAAAGAGATGATAATATGCTAAGAAGAAAAAAATTATAATCGCAAAATGTAGTTATTATGTTTGCCAGCTTTCCATAATTTACTTATCAGTTTCCAGAAATGATTCTAAACAGCAAGACATCAATTTAAATGACAAAAGAAATTAGAATCACATGTGTTTTATAAAAATATTTGATGCTTATTTAAGACACATAAATAAACTCATTCAGAAGATCTGATAATTCCAATAATTTCCCATAAATTCAGGAAGAGAAATTATTCTTCATATTAAACCATACCTATAGATATACTGTTATTTTTCCTTTTGACTTTTTCTTAGTTTTTGCCTAGCGAATATATTGTCAACTTATCTTGATCAACCAAACAACATAATCTTTTAAAAAACCTATTTAATAAAATACAATTAAATTTGTAATGAAGGATGAATGTATCAAGAAATTGTAAAAGCTAGAAAAACTAAAAGATGAAATTCAACGTGAACAGGTAAGAGAACTTACATCAGAGAGTTATATGTTTCATCCAAATTCGACTCTGCTGGAGATAAATTAACAAACATTAAAGTTTTTGCATTGCCCCCCAAAGAGTCACTCATAAGCATTGTAAGCTTATGATTCCTGTAAGGTATATGCTGCCCATCAGAAGACAAAGCACTAATCACATCTACAAGAGCAGAAAGTGATTTGTTGATGCTTTGTGCTTCTTTGAGCTGATTCCCAGAAGAGCCTGATTTTTTCACCCTTTCAGAACCAGCAAGATCGACAAAACTAAGCTGCAGAGTTAACATAAAGATCATTAGAGTCGTATGCTTAATGCAATTAGGATGAATGTGTGACCACTGAACATCATGATTACAAATAAATCATGCAGAGATACACTGCAAATAATTTTGCAGGGTTCTTGAGAAGCGGTTCTGCAACCAGTTAAAGTGCCCATGGTTGTGGTTCGAATGACCACAACTTTTGGAGAAATTTGCAAAAAACTACAGAGGGATATTTTTGCAGCAAAGACACATGCATCAGAGCAAACAAAAGGCTAGCACCAAGTGCTTTTGGTGATTTTAGTGTGACATGGTTTGCAGAAGTTTTACAATGAAACAAAGAGCCTGTAAGCTAAAATTTGGGAAGCATTTAGATCTACATTGTTAAATGAACGTAACAAATTAATGTGTGAAAATAAAGAAAAGTGAACTGTCACTATCCTTCCTATATCTGCACAAGGATTAGGTAGTTTTGGCCTATGGACAATTATAGATATATTATCATTTTTAAGGGAACCAAAATGTTGAACAAAATAGTGATGCCCATACAACATAAAAGTTATTTGATTTCGAAAAATGAACAGATATTACCTTTCCCTTAGCAAGAGACTGAGTTTGAAGGTTGGTACTCTCAATGATAATAGAAAAAATCAAGTGTGATCTGGAACTTTCTTCATTCATATTGGTACCAGCAATATGTCGCTGCTCAGATCCTCTCATAATAATAGCTCGTAATTCTTCATAACTCGAATTTGGACAGTTGTCACATTCTCTATTGAGACCATACCCTGAAGAAAAAGAAAAATGCAAGTATTAATTTTCAACGATGACTTCGAGGTAAGAGAATGAGTTAAAATGAGCTTAACATAAAAACTTTTGAGAATATACAAGTAGTTTTTCTTTGATTAGCTTGTCTTTTAATTGAGTGGTATGATGCTATACATCAACTTAGAATACAATAATAGTCCAATTTCTAGTACATAAAAAGGAAACTGATTATCTTAATCAGAACGTAAAATTACCTATACAATATACACCAATGGAAAATCATAAAACAGAAAGTGGATAGATTCCTCCCCTAAAGATTGATATAATCAAATAAAATAGCATTTCAGCATACTTCATGTCTCTGATGGTTTGTTAGAATTACAAAAAGACCCAATACATTATGATGATCCAAGTTACACTTTGTTCACAATTCCCATTACGTTTGAACTGCTTTCCAAAAATAACTTATTAAAGTCAATTAATGACATTGCACCATTTTGGTATCCATTACATTGCTAAGTTTAATTGGATGTTGAAGTGCAGTGCTATGTTTGATGTGTGTTCCTCTAGCTTGAGATGAACCCTGGGGTATGCCAGCAAAGGGTTGCACCTGAGTTTGAAGAGTTTAAATATGTGTAACAAGATTCACATTATGCTTTGGTTCGTGTTACCGGGAATGGGCACATGGTACGGCACTTTCAATTGTACACTAGGAAGGCGTAGGCATAAACGAATTGGCACGTCCAGTCATGGTACATTTCGCAATTTGGAAAATATGCATGTAGACAGAAGAGACATAAACAGTTGAGACAAGTAAATAAGAAATTATGATAATAGAAACTTCCATCTTTGAATGTTTATAGAGCAAACATGGATTTGATACTTATTTAAAAAATAGAAATCAAACTACTTTAATTAAAATGTTAACACTTCTACTTTCATCAAATAATCAAAGTTCAAATTTGAAACTTAAAAACCATTGTGTAAGTTTTGAAATTCAGAAATGCTATTGTTAAATACATCAAATAACTCACTTAATCAATTACTTTTCTTTTATTCTAGGGTCACCAGTTTGGGACACAGCTCAGGACGTGAATTAAGGTAACAGTGGTTTGGATGGTAGTATTTGATAAGCTTCCTAAATTTTTTGTTGTTTTCCCAGTTCTTCTAGGACAAGATCAAGGCATTGCTTGGGCTCAAGTCAAAATGGTTAACAATATTAAATGGTTAACAATCTGCATGGATTAATGGGTCCTATTGAAGAGATCACTCAAGATTCAAAGAGGATGTTAGACTCAAAGTTGATATTGAGGCCATAAAAAATACACAAAGTGATTGATGCGCTTGAGAGTAATAATCATAGTTGATAGCAGAACTTACATCGTTGGACCTTCCCAGCAGACATTGGTGCATACATCTAATTCTTGAATTCTATCAGACTAATCATTACAATTATTATTAATCGTAACTCATGATATAGTGTGTTTTGGGAAAATCTGTGTGGTCGATCGGTGAATGTATATACAGCTTAGGAAAATAGTGATGAACCATTCCAGGATATGTACAATTACCACCATGGAGCTAATAGTGAATATTAAAACAGATCATACTCAAACTTTCCATTTAATAACAAGTGAGCAAGCTATGATGTAAAAGATAGATGTTTTTTAGCATGTTGGGCATGAACAGCCATAGAGAATCAAAGTAGCATTTTAGTAGTCAGCTTGATGTAAGCATATGTACCTCAAAAGTGAAATAAGTGTCTTAATGGCAATCCTACTTCTGTTATGTCAGATGGTAACGCCCTTCTAGAGGCAGCTGACGTATCTAAATTGTTAAATAAAGCGAACAATTCCCTATAATTCAAACTGATCAACTGAATAAACCATCTCTTTAGAGGAAAAATGACTTCATCCTAATTGACAGCTTCAGACTAATATCTACTTCCAGTGCCTTGCTTTTAAAGATCCTTGGCCCCTGAGCACTTTGCCACTTGCCTGTGTAAGTTGGATAATAAAATTTTCACTTTGCTTTCTTTAACGATTTTATGTCTAATTTTTAAAAGAGTGCCATTGTTAAATTTATTGTTGCTAAAAACATCTAACAGACCTCAACATCATATATTTTATACCACATAGCTCCTGCAGATTAAATTCTGCCAACCAAGCTTAGTGAGTTAGTGTAGTCCAGGCCAACAACTAGATACAACAGAATTACCACAAAGTATTGCTTGTTATCCCCACTATTTTAATTTTTAATGGGAACTCTTTTGTTCCTAACAATCATCTCATGACCTCTCTTATATTTTTCCCCCTAACAACATGTGCATGTCAAGTGCTTATATTTTTAACTCAATTAATGATGTGAGGAAAACAACAATCATCTACCTAGTCTATCTATATTTGACAGAGTAATTTATGCATTGAAGGGAATCTTCCAGTCGAACTCTCTATTCTAGAAAAAAATGAAACAGTCGCCATCTAGAAAGAGAAATGTTAAATTTATTTCCCCCTTAATTGCATGTGCAACAGCACATGCCAAAAATCTAGTCATTTTTAGAGTGAACCTTTAGCGTCCATGAAGTACCGTACACAACAAAAGATCATTCTCAGCTGTGTATTCTTTTTCTCTCTCATTTTTCTAATTGATTCACACATGATATGCATCATTCCAAGGGAATCATCAAAAGCGCAGACCAGCTAATGCATAACATGGAGCTTTACACCATTATTTAAAGAAAAATGGCACATAACGTGTCACTCTTTCCATTTTTTTTTTAAACTTCGCGAAAGGAAAGAACTGTTTTATGGTTAGTACTGCTCATGAAAATTGGACCTTGATTACATTCTAACAATGATTCCAATACCTGTGACCCCTCAGCAAAAGAGCATAGAGCCATAGGTCAAGTATGGTGTCAATAACCAAGAGAAACACAAATCAAGTTGGATGCTCGTCTTAAACAAGTAGATTTAACCAATCTGCTGAAGTATAAAAGATATGGTTAGAATTGATAAATATTATCTCCACATGAGCTCATATAATTTTCAAAGCCAACCACAAGCAAACTTAACTCAAATTCAACTAACTTCTCTGTGAAATTCAATAGATAAAAAGTCTGATAACTTCTATACAAATTTCTTGAAGGAGAGTAGACCACATGCACAATGGCAGGAGTCAGACTCGGACCATACATAACTAAATGATGAGACTCAAATAACAGGTCCCTAACATTCTAGATGAAAGCAAAATCAGATGTGTTGGCCCACTTTCACATCTATCTTTCAGAAAAGAAACAAGTTAGTGGCTTGCAAAAATTAAAAATACCACTAGATTAACATGGTAAAATGTGTGATTGAGCAACTATTGACTAATATTAGATAATGTAATCACATGTAGGAATTGACAAGAACACCATTTATTCTGCCTAGTATGGTTTATTGTTAAAGTGAGCAAACATTCAAATAGTTAAGAATTTCAAGAATTTCACCTAAATCTCAAGCATTAGTTACTCTAAGACATAAATGGTGTAATCCTACAAGCGTGGTTTATGTGTTAAAGTACATGAACATTGAAATAGTTAAGAATCTCAGAATTTATCGCTGAACACTCATGTAAGAACAATTTTACCAATAAAAGGCATAATAAATAACAGGGACCATTTTCAAATGAAAATTACATTACCTTTGAATCTTTTTTTATTTCTAGCCTTAAGCGCTTGGCATTTTTAGGTAGCAAGAGATCCACAAGATTATCTTGGTACAATTCTACCATATACGCCTGCAAAAGTAATTAACAAATTCAATTCCAGATTGAAAAGAATCAGAATCAGAAAACAGAAAACCCAAAATCAGATTATAAAAACATGTAAAACAATACCACTGTCACTAATGCTAAAATTTTATCCTAGTGTACTTTGACAACGGACAGGAGTGTCTACACCACGCCACCATCATCATCATCCAAGCCTTCCATAACCACCTATGAATCCTTATGTATGCCAAAAAATTAAATTAACAATGAGAGTATTAAACATTTTCTCAATCCTTCATTATGCACATATAACTCTACTTTCTGACACATCATTTACCTGATATTGGGACCCCCACAATATTTGGTAAATGCAAACTTCATGATAGTTATCTACCTCTAACTAAGCATCATTTCCTTAATCAAGCTTGTTTCTTAAAGAAACTGCTTTTGCAAAAAAGCATTTGAATACATGCAGAGAATATTTTACGTTGCAGTCAGCATTGTTTGGCTTCCTAACAAATACTTGTTTAACACTATACAAACTAAGACTTGAGACATGTAACCAATTAATTTCTGATATAGTGTCGGTAGCCAGTGTCCACTGACCACTTTCACTAAAGTTTTTTTAAATATATACCCCAAATTTTTGGTATTTAGAGATTTACCACCCAAATGTTTGATATTAAAAATTTACCCTCCAAATCTTCTGAATCTTAAACGTTTACCCCCCTTTAAAATAAAAAGTGAACACTCTCGTTTAATTTTGGTAACTTGCCTAATTTTTTAAAAATGACTTTTTTTATTAAAATCATTAAACCACTAGATCCCAACTTAAGCCTATAGATTCAACTCCTTTTCTACCTATTTCTACTATTTCTCCATTCTTTCTTTCAAATCAAACAAATTTATTTCATTCGTTTATCATTAAAAAAAACCTCAAATCATTTTCACATATGCCCATTTAAGGAATTTGAGAAATTTCCAATGAATTTTTAGAGTAAGATTTGAGAGAAAATTTGAAGGTATTTTAGGTTTAAGGAGATTGTGTGTGTGTGTGTGCGCGCGCGCGTGAGAGAGAGAGAGAGGGGGAGAAGGAGAAGAATGTAGAGGAAAGGATAAGAATTTTGGGTTTGATAAAATTTTGGGTTAGGTCACATAAGAACAATGAAGAAGAGAGTGGTGAAGAAGAAAGAAGGGCATAATGGGTAAACTCTTATTTCATTCAAAATCTGACTTGAAAGGTAATTTTTAAGATCCAGAACATTAGGTGTAAATTTTCAATATATATCAAACATTTGGAGGTAAATTCTAGATAACAAAGATTTGTGGGGTATATATCTAAAAAAACCATCACTAAAAGCTTAATCCCTTTGGTAGTGGACCAACATTATGTAAAGTCAAAACAACCCAACGATCATTGTCATGTGGAAAACAGCTTATACAATTCTACATCCGAAAATAAGACAACAGAGGGAAAAAATGATGCTTATAACATTTGAATCCAAGACCTTGTTCTAACATTGAATGCTCTAATCCATGTAGGTAACCAGTTTTAACCAAAAGATTAAGGGTCATAGTTGGTGCACAAACATAATATTTAAAGCTGAACAAACAATAAATAAGTTTCAAACTTTTCAAAGACAAATATACAAACTCATACAAAGTATTTTAAGAAGAGTATGAAGATGTATATGAAAAAGTCAAAAAACTTCCATAAATGTTTATGTACCAATATTTACAGATTCTAACGAGTAACAATACAGGATTTTATATGTATTTACACTTAGTAGCAACCTTTCTCAAGGATATGTATGCAAAATAACATTCTCAATTTGCGCAGATGTGTGGATAGGGATGAGATGCAAAATTAACTTTTGAAAGACTAGCTTCTGAATTGTGATAAAGTTCTAACATGGGGAAATTTTAATCACAAAAACAACATTCACCCCCGCACCCATCTCCCAGGTGAGACGGTTGTGCTGCCAACTGATCTGAAACCAAATCTTTCCAAGATAGCAAATGTAACAATAGTAAGACTAACTGATGCCAATAGATTGCATAAAAGGAAATCATATCATCTGCTAAATGATGGGAGATATTGGATGAGCCACGGATATCAAGTGGACGCATACAGAGGAGTCAATCTGGCCAGGGTGAGAGATTAACACTTGTACTACATCTTCTTCGATAAGTGGACGCAAGTCTTTTCAACTAGATTTCTTTTCTTTCCCTCCTGCAGGTAGAACTTCAATTCTAAGCAGCATGACTAAATAAAGCCTTCTTATTTGCTTCAAACAATTCCTTGAGATCTGATGAATGTTACAGTCCCCTATCATTTATATCCCCAAATTCCCCTTATTTAATGTTCAACCTAACGATTTAGTATGTGTTCTGAAAACATGAGTGACCAGAATCTTTTGCTTCTTGTCTTCATATTCCACCATTCTAGCATAAGGAATATTGTCCTTGTCCTTTTATATTAGCTTTTAGCCCATCTTAGTAGAATCAGGCTGGCTTTCTTCGTCCTACTTATTCCCTGTCCTATTTTATTTGTCTTTAAAAGCATATGGAATAATACTACTGGATGACAGATGATTGCACTTGTGTAGCATTAGCTTAATATCATTACAATCAGAAAAGCAATTTGCAACAGCATTACATGATTTGAGAATATCACTGCAGTGTGTATTTAAGGCAAAAATGATTGTCCAAATTTGGATGCGATTTGTAACAGCATTAAGCTTAGGGAGAGACATCAGATACACAAAAAGAATGGCATTTTAGTATGGATGAACACAAAAGAATGACATTTTAATAAATAAAAGTGATTCATGAGAATAAACATATGATAAAGAAATCATACGATACTTTAACAATGAAAAAAAAAATCAATTCTGAAGTTTTTGTTAACAAATTACCTTCAAGGAAAATGAATACTTGTTACTATCACGCTTTATCACTTTAAACAATTCAGCAGTTGCTCTTGGGGTAAGACCAGGATTATTTTCTGAACCATAAATTGTGAAAGTCTTTCCAGAACCAGTTTGTCCATATGCAAATATACACACATTGTATCCATCTACTGCTGATTGTATTAGATACTACACAACAATAGATTGTATTAGAAACTACACAATAATAAAAAGAGGCTAAACTTATTATATAAAAAACTAATAGTGCAAGAAACAATTAACAAAAAATATATTAGTTTCAAATATGTAGACATGAAAACTAAATCACCTTTGTGTCCTCGAATACTTCATCTTGAGAAGCAGTTGGTTCAAACACACGATCATATGTATGTTGCTTTGACTTATCATCTTTCCATGGATGCGCCACTGTAAACTCATCAACAGTGGACACTACACTCTTTTCCCTCTCAACCATCTCCTTATCATTTAAAGGACGTAAACGACAATAAACTCTAATTTTTCCTTTCATATCTGTAATCAAAATTTTGTAATTATATAAATGATAAAAGATAAAACAGCTTATTAGCATAAGATAGCTTTGAAAATATTAATTGCGCTCAAAAAGAAAAAATTTGTGTACCTTCAACCATGTTATAGTATCTCTTCCGCAAAACTTGTTCCTCTTTATAAAGTGCTTCAATTTCAAGCAATTGCGTTGCTTGCTTTTTCAAAATTGCAGCTGTTTGTTCATTCTTTCTATCAATATCCTAATAAAATTTTGAAATAAACTTAGTCACATAAGTTTCAAAAGCTTCCAATATTAAATTTAAGAGACTGAAATATTGCCAGCATTTGGCAATGTGTGAACAAAGAATAGAGATAACAAATACTCATGTTATATGAAAAAATAAAAGCAATAATACCTCCTTCATTTCTCGTAAGTCTTCTAACTCTTTTGCATTTATTTGCAATGCTTCTAATTCGGCATCTCGAATTGTAATGGTAGATTCAGCAACACTTAATGCCTGTATAGCACTATCTAATTTATGCTCCAATTCCACAATATGTTTCTTTAGCATTTTGCGCTCATCCTCAAAATTCTTCTCTACAATGTTCTTCTGCAATTTAGAAGGCAATAGAATGAAAAATAAATCCCAAGACATCTACTTTAGATGATGCAAATACATTTCAACGTGTGTAAGAAGCATAGAAGACCTCGTCATTTTTCTTTTTCTCAAGCCTTTGAAGCTTTTGTTCAAGCAAGTACTTTTCCTTGAGGAGTGTCTTGGTAGTTTCTTTGAAGCATCCAACTCATTTCTACATGTCTTCAAATCCTCCTGAAGTGTCTTAGTAGTTTCTTTTGATGCATGCAACTCATTTCTACACGCCTTCAAATCCTCCTGAGGTTTACTCAATGTCTGTTTCAGAAGAAAAGGAACAAAATGAAACACAAATATTAGATTCAATACACAAGTCCTAAATGTTAATGCAGTGTAGCTCTTTTACATTTTCTATAAAAGCTTTTTTTCAGTAAGACAACAGACTTCAGAAGCAACCTAAAGAATCTGATGATGGTTTTCTTCAAATCATCAAATGATACCTGAGCATCAGTAGACCCACTTCTTACACTCGCCATGACCCAAGCATCTCCTCCATTCCGGTTACCAGATCCAACCAGATTCTCCTTCCTGGGACTACTTTCTAATGGCATATGTTCTTGAGCGTTCAACTTTGCAAGCTTGGCCTCATCAACTTTTTTATCTATTGTTGCAGCCTTTTAAATATTATTCACAATGAGAAGAGAGAAAGATGAACCGGTAAGGAACAGAACCGAAAATTCGCACGAACAAAAGAAAGTGTTTTCTGCTAAACAAAACACACCTGCAAAGCAGAATCCTTTTCCTCGCATAGGCTCTTAAGTTTATCTCGGTCAGAAATAGTTTCCTTCAAACTCTGTCTTTCAGATTGTAAAGATTCTTTAAGCCCTTCCAATTCTTCCTGCATCTCTATTTCCTGTTTCTTCTTAGCATGCAATTCTTTCAACAACTGCAAGGCATAATTAGTTGGTTAGACCCTGAAAGACTTCAATAACAATGACTTGTAGCAGTTTCTTTAGATAGTTCTATTTCAAACAATAGATCGGTCAAAGAAACTACAGAGGCTCATATAAGCTAGATGAGTACAGAATGAAATCAAGTTTTAATGGAAAAAGACTTCTGATATGACAGAGTGTTATGTGTAAAAGAATCAAAGAAAAACCAGTTCCATCATTGGGAAAACAATTGCCAATTTTCAAAGACATCATGAATAAAAAAAGGAACATTTAACTCACAAGGACATTGTATACATGTTAAGGTTTAAGTGACATGCATGAACTTTGCCTTAGTATTATATGTTAATCATTATTTTCCACAGTGGAAGAACATATTGATATGACATTTAAATTTGGTGGAGAAGGAAACTCCAATAAGCAGGAACAACTTTCCCCCACTAATAGATAATGAATTAAAGTAGAGGGTTCTTCCTACTATTGAAATGTTGCCAAGACATGCAAGCTGTTGATAATGCTAGGGATGGCAGTAAATCTGAAATCACCTTGCATGAACAGCTTGACTCAGCTGGATAACAGCCAGTTTCACACACAAACTTAATTTCAAGCCCAATTGCTAAACAACCGAGCTTCACCTATATACCTGACTCAACTCATCTATACTTTCTTAAGCCCAAGTATATATGCATATAATTTCATGTGTGCCTTGTGTACTATGTAACTAATATTTGACAACTGCAGAAAAGTTTACATTTATGACATAGAATAAATGGATGTTGCTAATTGATGAGTGTATTTTCTTAAAACATTTTCAAATTAGTTTAAATACACAATTATTTTAAACTCATGGTTTGAAATCCCGATGTCGATGTCGGCATCGGCCATAGGATTTTGGTATCAAGCTCGACAATATCGGCCGTTTCATCTTGTCGTATACAATATCAGCCCTTTCATATTGTCATATCGGCAACATCGTGTCTCGTTTCAGTTTTACCGGGTCACATCAACAACACGAGTATCGGGCTAATTATGATTTGTGATTTATGAGCACACATGGTCTGCAATTATGATTTATGAGCAAGAAGTTTAATATATCTTTATAATCATATTAAAAGTATTATTTTCTACAGAATTATTTTAACATAAATACGATACCCATGGATAAAAATACAACAACCACAACAACAAAGCCTTTATCCAAAAATCTTGGGATCAACACATGAATCTTTTTCTTCCATTTAGCTCTCTTAGGGCCATCTCCCCACTAACATAAAGCATTAACATATCCTTCTTAATTGTCTCCACATCCAAATTCATTCAAGCCTCACTCTAGTCTTCATTTCCCCCCATTGACTCCGCTAATGCTATGCTTAATGTTTTATTTTATCACCACCTATCCCAAGCCAGGCTAAAGGAGAAGGATTATTGGTAGCTGACAGCCAACCTAAAACATACTCGGATCTATACAACATGAATCCTGAAGATCATCCGAGGCTGAAAATCAACCTCAAAATTTTTTCTCTTCACTTACGATCAAGCCAAGCCCAGTTGTGTTGGCATAGAGAAGCTCATGGGTCGTTCAGTATAGATATATTGAAGGCAAGCTCAAGTTGATAAGTTAGTAGTTATCAATACAAGCTTGAACACAATTTATTAGCTCGATTCGAGCAAAATACAAGCTCATGGTACTCAAAAAATAATGAAATGAACACATCTTTGCATAAGCCACTAGGCTGATATGATAGCGTAGTGGAGATTTTCCGCCGCAAACGATCGGACGGTCGATCCTCACCACAGGCAAGCGAAGAATTGAACTGGGATTATGAGTGTGAGAGAAAAATAATACACAGTATAAAAGAGACAGGATTTTTATTTGGAAACCCAAATCAAGAAAAAAAATCACAAGGAGGAAAAGTATCCACTATAATCTGTAGGTTACAAGGATTACAGAGATTGAACGCCAGAGTCTCAGTGATGGGCTTAACTCGAAGTAAAAGAAAAGTAAAGAAGTCTCCAAAATAAAAGTCCCTTCTCGTTGGAGGAGAGGGTCTATTTATACTTGATCTGATTTGTATGCATGAGGATGGATTGTACGGGCGTGATCCTCGTAACCGCCTAATCTGCACGTGTATATTTTTTGTAACGGTCGTGATTATTGGCGCTTGATTATTGAGATTGTATGCAGAAAATCTCGCCTCTTTCCATAACGCTCAGGTTGGAGGGTGTTTCAAGTTATGAACGTGGAGAAAGATCAAGTTGTGAAACTGTCGGTAGAGATCAGGAATAATTTGTTGTCACGGTGTAACTGAAGACGGAGATCAGGGATGGTCTGTTTCGAGTCTATTTTGAGCGGAACTGAGGTCTCCGAAAGGGAGAGAGCTCCGAGATACTTGAGAGCATCGGAGCTACTTGGGTGGAAGTGTCCTCGAGGCGAAGTAGCTGGCTCTGGAGTGACGGATGCTTTCTGTTGCTTGGACATGTGGCATAATCCTGTGAGGGTTAAATTTTGACCACTACAGATAGCTAGGCTAATACACCTCCAGTGCCAGACATGTGGGATTGTAATGCATGATCACCCACCATTTATGAAGCAAATTGATAAACATGGCTTCTCAAATTCCTTGATTTAGTTGCATAATGGTTTCATATTCTTAATATATAATTATGTATGATTCTGATTTCAATTCTGATCGCATGGCATTTGCAACATTATGACAATCTGGAGGTGGAGTTTCTCACTCTTTGTCAAGAAGTGTGAAGATCTTCAGGAGCAAGGAACTTTTCATTTTTTCTGCAGTCTATATTCTAGGATGGAGATGTTCTTGTGAACAGTGCTCGATTATAACAGGTTAGAGTTGCAAGGATCCTATAGATGGAACCAAACATCTACTTTACTTATTCATTGAAATATCATATGCCTTCTTCTAGACTTTTCTGGCAAACTTGTTTGATTTAAGGTACTCAAATATTAGTTCGTATTTGTATGTTACTGATTTCTCTTGTTAAACAGGTGTGGAAGTTGGCATCACCAATTTTAGGTTTTACTCTTGGCTTGACATCACCTTCTCCACTCAATATAGTCACAATGAATGTATTTTGCACTAATAAGATATCATTTCAGCAGTAATGAATACCAACTGTTCACTCTTTGTGTTGACATCACCTCCACTACTCAATGAAATCACATCCATGTAAGTTGCAGTAATAAGATATCCTTCAGTCCACTACTCAATGAAATCACATCCATGTAAGTTGCAGTAATAAGATATCCTTCAGCAGCAATGAATGCCAACTGGTACAGAAAAATAATGTACAACATGAAATTTAAATCAAAACATGTCAGAGAGTCAAAATAATATATTCTTTTACCTGATCTGCATTTTTTTGAGATTCTTCAACAGCTCGTGATAACTCCTGCACGCGCCTTTCGTAAACATCAACATTTGAAGACTTGCCTGTTGGGGAAGATCACCTTGAGTGGATCCACCTGAAGCAGAGCGTGCTTTTGAGTATCTCCGAAGCATCACATCATTTATGTGTGTTTGAAGTGCCACACATATTTCCTCCCCCTGTAGAATGTTGTAAATATGCTGAAATTTTAGCAGAGCATCTTTGTGCACAAAAATTATAAAAGTATAGGAACAAATCAAATCAAAACCAAATAAATAGAATCTTATTGCATAACCTGCTTAGTTTCAAATTGGAAAATATGAAGGACACCAGCAACCCTCATCTTAAAAAATACAGCAGTGTTGCTGCTACCAAACTGCATGATGTCTCTTAGCTCGGCAGAGTGCAAGTATTCCTTTGGAACGGGTCGGAAAAAATGAACCTACATTATAAGATTAATGTTTGATCACTTTTAGCGTCTTATCCACTGATAATGCAAAAGAATAAAGGTATTAAAAGAGTTGTGACCAACCCCGCGTTTATTGATGCCTAAAATAATTCGCCCAGGTAATAGACCTATCGGATCATCAATCTTCCGTACGCTAAAAAAAAACTGAATTTCCATAAGGAAGACTTCTTAAGATTCGGAGAAATTGTTGCCTTGCATCATCCTTCGACAAGTGCTCCTACATGGATAAGATATTAAATTAAATAGATAAATTATGACAACACCGGTACTCATGCTCATTAAGATGATACAATAATACATGTTGTGAACCTAACTGTTAGATTGGAAAATTGTGCGCATATTCAAACTCGGAAAGCAATCTCTCAGTTATTAACAGGCTAAATTTCATCTGACATATTTTGGCTAGTGTATTCACTAAAATCTCCACATAACTATGCATTATATAGAAAACAAAACTAATATTGTTTGAAAGCGTTGGCAATCAAAGATAGCACAATTAACACAACCCGATGTATGACCTAGAATCCATATACTTTATCAGCATGGATATGGACACACTCCTTATTGCTTTAGACCCAAGAAAAATATAAAATGTTCGGAGTAGATGAGGATATACTAGAATGGAATCTACTAGAGTTTCATGCAAACAATCAGGAAACTAATGAATTAGAATATTAAAGATAGGATAATCTGATTAAGAATATTCAGTTCTTCTATCAATCATTCATATAAATAGCAAACTGAATTTTCTTCACTCCAATTTTACCATCAAGTTAAACCTAGAGATAATCTCGGACTCCCAATCCCGCTTTGCTCGAGTTAGTGCAATTTGCCTTGGCAAAAATCTTTCAAGAAGTGTTGTCCATTCACTGGAATAAAAATTACAATGTCAGAATTGAAGAGTTGTAGCTGAATACGTGCAAGTAATCAGGACCAAGAAGGAACTCTATCAAAGTTATATGATGAGTAAAGTGGATTAGACACTCACACACATGATTCGGGATACTCAATATATCCAATCTCAACCAAAATTTGCAAAGCTGATAGTTGAGCAGCAGCATCCCGACCAACAGGATAATTACCCAAAATATAATCGTGTTGTAACTGACAGGGGAAAAAGGATAAAAAATTAGAGTCAATCAATAGAATACATTACCACAAATAGTAGAAGTTAACGTGAGACATGGCTATACTTTAGCTACAGACAGGATAAAATTGACTCTACCAACTGGAATTTTAACTGCATACCTGCACATATGATAGCTGGATGAACATCTGATCTGTTACAGCTTCATCGGATTCCCTAAATAACCGTTTTTTAAAAGTAAGTTTGCATTGCAGTATCTCTCCTTTACTGCGGTCTTTAGCTGCCTTGAACTCAGCCAGCAGATCGCCAATATATTTATTATCATCTAACCCAATAAATTCCTCTGCATATCATGCCAAAACACAGTCAAATGCCTAGAATAATGCACGTAAAATTAATTTTCTAGAACATTGAATCAAGAATTACCATTGCCCATTTCAGCAGATTTTGAACCATTAACAACCTTTCTGCATTCAAACAGACTGAAAGTTGAGTAAACTGAAAGCCTGATGATGCCTGCGAGCTCCTGGAGCAGTATCTTAAGTCAATAATTGACGTACATATATAAAACCGAAAAGGGAAAAAAATTATCTGATTGATTAGCAGCATATGAGAAACAAAGGTTCATAAAAAGTTCCATAACAAAAACCAGAGGTAGAGTGTGAATTTTCTGCATCATCAAAGGATCTTACTACATTTTAAAAGAGAATGATTAAATACAGGAAATTTTGTTTATGTCTTCTACCACTCTCAAGTTTGGTAAGGGTTCAAACTTCAAAGATTTTGTAGAAGCATTTCTCCTTCGCACTATAAACATTTGTTTCCTTTCAATTAACACATAGAAATTATCTACTAAATGGGAAATAAAAATATGATGATCTATATGAATATGTGACGCCATATAGAACAGTAACAGAGTAAATATTGTTCGAAGGTGTCAAGATATGTTGGGTTCGTTACAATATCAAGAATCAATACAACAGGTATTCATTGATGCATGACGGAAGGGGGAAAGCTAGGGTTGTGAAAATTGGGGAAGAAATTAGGGTTTCGACCATCCTACCCAGGATAAAGATTTGGGCCTCATACCCAGGAAAATCACTCTCTCACTTCATGCGATGCACACAAAAAAAATTCAAAGCAATAGGGTTTTTGAAATTTTCTAACTCCTTCATTGATCATGAAATAAATCCTACAAAAGTATTTAAAGACAAACTATATGCACTACTCATGCCACATCATTCTCCTAATCATAAAAGAATTAATAAAAAAATAATAATAAACTAATAAAAGATTAATAAAAGATTCCTACTTCCTAATAAAATCCAACTCAGGCTTTTCGTCTCTTTCACGAATAGGTCTTCCAATAGCTCATTAGATAATCAACTAGATCATCAATTCTCCCCTGACCAGGAAAACCCCTCCACGAGTTTTGAAATGCAACATCAGAAAATATTTTGAATGTAAAGTTTGAGTTGAATGTTAGTCATGTCTCTGATAGTTATAAACTACAGCAAATTCTCATTTCATATAACACGTTCTATTGAGAAAGACTTGAAAGTGACATGAAAGGCTCAATCAAGGATGACTTGTTGGACAAATAAGTGTCAGCTCTGACGGTAGTGGCATTGAATCAAGCGATGCTTCAAGCTCGAGTTCGAACCCAAACGCTGCTTTAGGTTTGAAGTCAGACTCAATCAGTGGATTAAAAGTCTTAACTCAGCTCGAGCTCTAGATTTGATTCTAGCACTGACTTCGGTTCTACCTCTAGATGTATGTAATAATCCTAGTTAGTAACACTGTATTTTATTTTTCTAAGTATTTATTTTGTTTTGCTGATTATTTTATTATTATTTGTTAACTTGATTTATAATTATTATTATTATTATTAAATATACAATTTATTTTTAAGATGGTGAATGGTATTTTGGCTTTATATATTATTACCATTATTTCTTATCAATATTTTAGTTACTTATTACTATTATTTCTATTATTATTCTTATTATTAACTGATATTATTATTCTTCCATTATGATTATTATTTATTGTTATACTATTAGTATTATTATTATTAATTATTATTAGTGTTTATTAATTATTATTAGTGCTACTATTATTTTATTTATTTTATTATTAGAGATAGTGGTAGTTGTTAATTATCATTTCTATTGTTATTGTTATTATTAATTATTAGTATTATTATTGATGTTAATTATTACTGTCACTGCTAATCATTATGATTATGATTATTAACATTATTGTTGATTACTATTATTATTAATTGTTATTATTAGTAATGGTTGCTTCCTTATGATTATAATTATTATTATTACTACTAATGTTAGTTATTTTAATTATTATTATTGTTAATTATTGTTATTAGTGTTTATTATTGTTAGTATTTATTATTATTATGTAATGTTATTGATATTCATTGTGTTCTTTTATTCCTAGATCTAAACCTATACCCATTACCCTTTGACCCATACACATTAGCCTAGACCCGGAACCCATCAACCCATAACCCTATATTATCTTTTTATATAATCTTAATTCTTAACCTAACCCTAATCTAAACATTAATCCCTAATCTTCATCCTCCCCCTCTTCATTTACAGCTGCCACAACTATCTTCATCTCCTTCTCCACCTAGCCGCAAGCACCCCACGGCCCGCCAACACCCCATGCTGGCAGCCCATGGCCAAGACCCCCAACCTCAGCCGCAGCAAGATCTTCCCCTGGCCGAGCCAAGCCCACGGCAACACCCAACAGTATCCCTCTCCTCTTCACAGACTGCTCTCCCCTCAGATCCTCTTCTCTCCCAATCCACGGCAGAACAACAACAGACTCCACACCCTGGGCTTCCTCCCCATGCGCGCACAGCCCATCACGTAACATCCCAGGCCATCTTCAACCTCCATGGCAACGGCAGCACAACAACTCCCTTGGCCAGCCAAGCACTCCTCCGCGGCAATCCGATCTCCTCCGCGAGCACTCTGGCGAGCCATCGACGGCCTCGGCCTCCGCCTCCGCCGACGAGCAACCCCAGGCCATGAGTCCTCTCTCCCCCTCTCTGTGTATTTTGTGTGATGTGGATTAATTATGTGTGCATTTAAATAGGGTGTAGGTACATGTGTAAATATGTGTGAGTTGTATATATATTTACATGTAGTGTAGAGTGTTTATTAATGTGCATGCATGCATGTGTATGGTGTTTGCGTGAGTGTGTCTGAATTAAATGTGTGCGTGTTGAGTATTATGTGTCGGGGCATGTATGTAATAATGTGAAAGTGTGAGTTAATTTGTGTGTTTGTGTTTGTGGGTCTGTGGTTGTGTGAGTGTGGTTGCGTGCATGGTGGGTGTGAGTTGTGGATGGGTGTGAACATGAATGTATAATTATATGTAATGTGTGCTTGGGTAATTATGATATGTATGTATGTGTATACTCGTATATATGTATGTGGGGGTACCCGTGTGTGTATACACGAGTGGCGTGCGTGTATGGGTACATGTGTGAGTGTATTGTGTGTGTGTTGATTCCCCTACCTCTCTGTGTGTTTCGTTGCGTGTTACAACGTTTCGGACTCATTCATGCGATCCAAACTAGGTAACAGGATATTCGGATTGGTATTCGTTGTGGACCCGATACACTGGCGATTTGATAGGATGAGAGAACTGATTATTGATTTATTGGACTTAGGGTTTAAGGTATCGAATACAGACTTAATAGTTGATGTTCGAGATGACTATTGTGATTCAGAGTTGATGGATCAGTTACTGTTATTTCTAGTATGAGTAGATGAGATGTTGATCAGTTTTACATGAGACTGTCTATTGCGCAGTATCCTGACTTGTTATTGTATTACTTCATGTTACCGAAAGTTACTAGGAAAATATCGTTAGACTGTAACAATCATGTACAATTTTATTGTTCATCGTATACACAGTTACCGATACTGTTTATTTTTCATGTTATTGTTCACCGTGCATATGATTACTGTTTACTGATATACTGTATTGTTACTATCACCGTATAGCCCCAGTACTCTAAGTAACATGGATACTGATTGTTTTCATTGAAGTAAATAATAATGTAAATGGACAACTTACACCGGGATTAGGGAAATTGATAGAGAAGACAGCGTCTGTATTTTGTATGGACCTAAGATACAAGTTGCGCAGCCAAGTTACGATTCCACCGCAAGATTTCAGGGGATGACTGACATCTCATCTGTTTATTGTTCTACAGTGTCACTGTCAGTACTGTTACTGACTACCTAGCGGTAGGACCTGATTCAGCGACAATCATCTGGGCCGTGGTCCCGGGTATGTACGGGACCCACCTAAAACATGGACAATATCTCCAACCAATCAGTTTCAATAACTTAAGACTTTGATTGACACGTGTGATAGGCGTAGTATGGGATGCATCTAATGCATGTGACAATTGGTGTTCGCTGACATAATTAATAATAAATCTGAATCTTATATTGACATTGTAGACTGAACATGATGTATATATATGATATGATAGACATCTGATACATGTATGCCATGATAGAAACCCGATAGTACACATAACCTGATTATACATCTGATTCTGTTACTAATTGATTTTATTACTGTTCATTAATGTTATGCATATTGTCTCTTACCTGTTATATTTTATAGTCTATTCATCATATGCTCACACGTTATATGCACGTGCACATTTCCCTTTATTTTACACTCATTGGGTCGCTTCCTGACGACCCAGGATTTGCACATGCAAATTGGATGTTTGATTTCCTCGATCAGGTGTTGATGAGCTCGTATGTTTCGCGAGGAGCCAGAGTTTCCTTCTATTCGATTTTGGTATTCTTGTTTCTCTTTTATTCATGCTATTTCCTGATTCTCTCTATATCGCATCCAGTTGTCATTTCTTTCTTGTTTCATATGATATCATGTGTGGACATCTATATATGTTATTACAGTAATTATGATTTATTATAGTCGCTTTTATATAGCTTATTTAGGTAATTTTAAGTTTAGCGTGTATGCGTGGCGTATTCTCCTCACGTCTATACGTCGCCGACTCTCGTCGTGACTCTTATTCCACGTATTTTGGGAAGTAGGACGTGATAATGTACCTCTAACCCAGGCTCAAGATATGACTTTGAATCTAGCTCTGAATCTAACCTCGGCTCGGGCAAACTGGCTTTGATCTTACTTTTGCTCGGGCATAACTAGCTCTGAATCTGACTTTGAATCTCGCTCCAGATTTGAACTTTGCTTAAGCATAACTGGTTTGGGATCTGACTTTTGCTCGCATAACTTGCTAAGGATCTGACTTTTGCTTCGGACATAGCTAGTTACATATTTGTGTTTTGCTCTGGCTTAGCTTCAAGTATCGCATCAAGATTATGTATGTTGTCTTTGAATCCTTGTCGGATGACCCTGAGCTCCATTAGAATCTTATTAAACATCTCCCTTTCCATTATGCAAGAACCTGCTCGTGAGATATTGGGACGCAAATGAGTGTCTCACAAATCCAATGCTTCAAAAACAGCTCTATTAGAGTAGAAATAGGAATTTTCTTTTTATTTTTAATTTCTTTATTTTGGTCTCCTACTCCAAGTTAGACATTATATATTATTCTAGTCCTATCAGGACATGTATTTCTTTTCTCTATAAATAAACAATCACTCTTTAATTAAAGAGATATAGTCTTCTCTTCATCTTCTTCACCTCAACAGAGAATCAGAGCACTAACTTATCCTTTTCTTGACCCACGAGCTCTAGTTCTTAAAAAAAAAAACCAAAATTTCCAAATTTTAGTATTCATCATCTCCTACCTCTCCTCACTCACCCAGTGTTTTAAATATCAAATATCGGCGATATATCGATCGGTAAAATTGTATACCGGATATCGTATACCGGGTGATATATCGCTATATGGTACTAAATACCGGACGCCAACTCGAATGTCATACCAGATGAAGAATATATATGTGATTGCGCACATAAATCATATGAAACTACTTAAGTTTAGGGTCATAAACTCATAGAGGATATCTAATTTTTGTAGAAACTCCTCAAATATGTTTGTAGAACTCCTCAAATGCGTCACGTGGCGATATATCGGATATTTTCATCTCGGATATCGGCCGATATATCGGCCACGTGACGTTATATCAGCCCATATTGATTCAAAATGATATTCGGTAAAATTTACACTTAAAGTATCATTTTGAATAAAATACCGATGTCTCAGCTGATATACCGGTATACGGCCGATATTTAAAACAGTGCTCTCACCAAACCTAAATCCAAACCCTAACCCTCTGCTCTCATCAAGCCCAAACCCTAACCCTAATCCTCGCCGCCCTCAACAACTCCAGTTGTGCCTCCTACATCTAACCCTATCTCCCTGCCACTATTACCGAGACCCGCTAGCAGACTTCGCCGAGACCACCCTACTGCGACGACTCCAGCCAACCCGCGACGACTCCAGCCAACCCGCGACGACCTCCATTGTAGCCTATCACCGAGACTTTACAGAGACTTCATCGAGACCCGCTCGCAGTCTTTGGCGAGACTTCGCCAACACCGCCCAACCTCAACGACTCCAGCCAGCCTACCTTCTTGCCACGTCGAACGTCCTACCTTTTGATTTTTTTATCTTGATATCCTACTCCAAATTGGACATCGTATATTATTCTAGTTTATCAGGACGTGTATTTCGTTTCTCTATAAATAAATGACCACTCCTTAATTGAGAAAATACGGTCTTCTCTTCATCTTCTTCACCTCAACAAGCTCGAATAGGCTTGAGAGCAACTAAAAACGGGACATAACACCAAATATGAATTGTTAACGGGTTTGGTTCTGCAGGTGGAGCGAATTTAGGTTTGCAAGAGGGTCAGCTCAATTGCAGGAAAAGCTGAAGCGGGTCAGGTTGTTAACTTGAAATGGGCTGGCTGGCTAGGCCTGACTTTAGGAATCAGATCCGTGTTGGAAAGGCTTAGACCCGAAATTTGAGTCAGCGTGTGGAGTGAAGATGATGATGTGGCAGCACTCAATGTCAGAGGGCAGAAGCTGGAAAGTCTAGTGTGGTAAAGGAATGGCGACGCTCGTCGACGGCGGGTGGTTGATGTTGAGGTCAAGGGTAGTTTTTGAAATATGAAGGTGAGGTCAAAGGGGTGAGATCGAAGATGAAGTTCGTTAAGGTCGATTTGAAGTCAGTGGGGTGATGATTATCGAGTCCGCAAAGAAGAGAAGTCGAGGTTTGAGCCCATGAGATCGTGGTGAGGACGAGGCTAGGGCAGTGATCTCAGGTCGGCAAGGAGCAAAGGTCACCACATAGGAGGGATCGAGTCGAGATCAGCTTGAGGTCCGCGAGATCGGCTCGAGATCTATGATAAATGGGGGTAAAGTTGAGGTCATCGCAACCTGGAGCGGTGACGATGAGTTCTCTATATCTAGGGTTTTGTATTTTCATGGCAAAATCAGGAATTTAGTTCTGATACCAAATTTGACGCAAGACAGGGCGAAAGCTGCAGTTGTAGAAATTGAGAAATGAGGGTTTCGAGATCACACCCAAGATAAAGATTCGGGCCTCACACCCAGGAGAATCACTCTCCCACTTCATGCATCACAGACAAAGATAAAAGGTTTCAAATAAAGAGGGTTTTGAAATTTTCATAACTCCTTCATTGATTACAAAATAATCCTACAAGGGTATTTAAAGGAAAAAGCTACATGCAGTACTCGTGTCATGTCATTCTCCTAATCATAAAAGAACTAATAAAAGAAATAATAAAAAACTAATAAAATATTAATAAAAGACTTATTTTCTCATAAAATCTAACTCAGGCTTTTCGTCTCCTATACAAATAGGCCTTCCAATAGCTCAATGAATCGTCAATCACCTCATCATTCATGCTCATTGCTTTACTTTGTTTCTTTTTCCACCCTCCAAAAAGTGATTACCACTCTTATAAGCAATATAAGGCACACTTAGGTTTAAAGCATGGTTTCAAGTCTCGGCCAGTTCTGACATATATCGGCAAAATCATTTCGGGTTTTGAGGTGCCCAATACAATATCAACCCTATAATACCGACTGATATCAAGGCTGATACTGATGACCTTGATACTAAAAATCATTGGCTAGCACAGTTACAATATTTTAAAGGGTTTTCCTTATATATGCCCCCAAATCTTTCCTATTTCTAAAATTACCTCATAAATCTTCATATTTCTAAAATTACCTCCCAAATTCTTTCATATTTCTAAAATTACCCCCATCGCTGGTTAAAAAGAATATTCCCGGCATGTCTGTTAAGAAATTTTAAAATCCCACATTTACCCTTATATTTGGATTATTTGCATTTTTTATCTATGATTAATAATTATTATGAGTAATTTGATGTTAAAAATTTGTGAAATCTCACATTTTTTCTCCTTCGACCGCGACAACAACGGCTACATCTCCGTCGCCGAGCAGGCCTGCTCCATGGCTAAAATGGGCCAGCCCCTCAACTTCTCCGAGCTCATCGAGATGATGCGGGTTGCCGACACCAAGAGCGACAATGTCATCGGTTTCAACGAGTTCGCTGCAATCATGGCCCAATCTGCCACCGAATTCCTCGGCCTCCTAATACCCAATTAATTAATTGATTTATTAATTGATGTATGTAATTAATTTCTCATTTGATTGATTGCTTTAGCGGGCTCTTCTTCTCCATCGTCTTCCGGTGATCCTCAATCGGTGTCGGCGATGTGTTCAGGGAATGGAATGGTTTTATCTCCTTTATTATTTTTGTAAATTTGTGGTCGCACTTAAAAGTGTTTATATCTATTTGCACTCTGTAATGCTAACATTATGAGAGGGGTTCCCATCTACGAAAGTATGAACCAGAAGAGCATGCACACAGTCGTGTGTCTGCAATGATTGCGGATGCGGTGTTGTTCACTTCTGTAATGACTGTGAATGAGTTTATTGCTTTGATCCTTGCTTTGTTTTGTTGTGGATGTATTACAAGGGAGAGTTAGAATTAGGAACAAAACTAGTTGATGTCATTATGTAGCTCCTAAATTCCAATTATTGTTTGAGCAAATATTTGTGGAAATATTTGTTTGTTACATGTTCAATTCTCTCATTGTCTGTCTATGAATCCATTCAATTATGTGTTTCTTGAAAGATTTATCTATGAAACATTCAATTCTGACCGAAAACAGATGAGATATGGTTTTGTATGGGAATTTGATTTTCAAATCTCAAGAGGTTAAGTTTAATTTCTGGAGATTTTATAATGAGATTCTTCTTCCTTCATTTCAGCCAAGACAACTCCACGATGCTAATGAGCATCCATGATTTGTGAATCTGAACTCATAAGTCAATAATTCAGAGGACTCGCGACCCCAGCAACTGATGCTCTCAGCTAATCTGATCCGGTCTCAGTAGCATCAGGGTGAGGAACAAACCCTTCTCAGAATGCGCATCAGGCTAATCAAGTGCATTGTTAGCAGTTTTGAAAGCGGAGAAGCGGAAGAGAGTCACGAGCGGCGTGGGATCGGGGAGGTCGAGGTGTGTGTCGGATCGGGATCAAGTGATGGTGGGGGAGAGGGAGTATAGAGGGTGGTCGTGGCAGCGGCGAAGGGGGCGGATTTGGGGACGAGGCAGGATTTAGGGGCGAGGCAGGATTTGGTGAGGGAGGGGCCATGGCCGAGGCAAAGGAGATGTGACATCGTCGTTATCGTCATCGGAGGAGGAGGACGAGGGGAGGTCGATGTCATCGTCGTCGGAGTCAAAGGCGGGATTTTTTTTTTTTTTGAGAGAGCGAGAGTGAGAGTTTGAGAAAAAGCAAGAGTCAGAAAGAGAGAAGAGAGAGGAGTGGGGACAAATGGGTAATTTTTTTTTTAACTGTTAAAAATTTAACAGCAGCTGACGGTAAGGGTACGATAGGGATTTTTTGGTCGAACTTAAGAATTTGGTGGGTAATTTTAGAAATATCATAATTTGGGGGTAATTTTAGAAATAGGAAAGATTTGGGGGCATATATAAGAAAAACCCAATTTTAAACCACGGTTTAAAGTTTGAAAAAAGCAAACAGATCAATAGGAATAAAAGGAAAGAAAATTTGGGAAACTATTATGAGAGGAGTGGATAAATAGAGATGGTGAATTTAGCAAGTCTATAATTCAGGATCACTTTTCGGCTATGTTGTGGGCCTTTTCATTGTGCATAGTTCATGTTTCCTATTTCTTGTGCCCCTAATTCATATTCGCATGTAATAAGGCACTTCAACCCTTATAATTGCACTTTATTTTGACATGAGTTGCATCATCAATCAAAATAAAATAGAAAAACATTGCTTGTATAACCAGTCATTGTTAATTCCTTAAAGTAAGACACATGCAAAATCCAATATAAACATTAGTGTCGATGTAGGTAGAGAAAATGTAGATAAAGGCTCGCAAGATTTTCAAAAGAAAGAAAATGGATCACGAGTTGGCTAAAAATATCTACACTGACTTTAACAATAATGAAAACCAATTCCTTCTAATTTATAATGTGACAGTTTTAAGTTTGTTCTCGGGCTCAAACCTTTAGAGATTTAGATGATTTGTGTCGTTTTATCCACTTAGTAAAGTTTTAACACTTATTGCGAATTTATTTTAGAGAGATTATCAAGATTAGCATGGTTAGGTACTGTCAATAATTAGAGGCTCAATTTATTTGCATTCTGATTCTTATTCATTAGCAATTATATAGTTTTCTTTGTGTTCTTTAATTTTAGTGCAATTTCAACACTAATCATTTCCTCCTATATGTTGGATTCTGACCAAGCAACATATGGCTCTGAAGCATGGACACACGTGAGTCGTCGCCGTGTCCATTTCGGGCACGTGTTGGACAAGGGCACGTGCCTGATACGTGCCCGATACGTGACAGACAAGGTTTGACTGTGTCCGACACGAGTCAACTCGGTTGGCTCACTAGACACGAGTCAACTCGGTTGGCTCACTAGACACGGTCTAACCGAGTCCAGACACGTCACCAACACGGCGACTCAATTATCGGGTAGGAAGAGTTAGTGGAAGTCCGACCCGCTCCGTTATCATCGACCCGACCCGTTACCTAGATTACCCTAAATCGCCAAATCCCTGATCCCAAATTGATCTCACTCTCTCTCTCAGATCCCAAATCGATCTCGTCGACGTTGTCGCGGTGGTGGATCGACGTTGTCACGGCGGTGGATCGTCGTCCTCGTGTTCGATCTCCTTTCTCGATCGGCTGTGGATCGTCGTTGTTGGTGGTGGTCTCGTCGTCCTCGATCCAGAGAGAGGTAAGCTCTCTCCTCTCTCTCTCGATCTGATCTCGTCGTTGTCAGTCACCGTCGTCAATCCTCAGGCGAAGTCGCCGTCGCCAATCCTCATTCGAAGTCGTCATCATTGTCCTCGTTGATAATTTTACCCACCTCTCTCTCTCTCTCTCCATCCCCCTCTCCATCTCTCTTCCCAATGTCTCCATCTCTCTCTCGCTGCTCTCTCTGCTCTTTAACTCTGTCTCTGCTCTCTCTCAGAGAAAGGGAGAGCAGAGACAAAAAGAGTTAGAGAACAGAGAGATAGTGCTCTCTCGTTGCACTCTCTGCTCTGGATCTCTCTGCAACTCTATGTGTGTTGTCTCTGCTCTCTACCTCTCTGTGTGTGCTCCTTTCTATGTGCTCTCTCTGTTCTCTAGCTCTCTCTGAATCTACTCTCCCGAGAGAGCAGATCTAGAGAGCTAGAAAGCAGAGAGAGCATCAAAAGAGGGGGCAGAAAGAACAAAGAAAGCAGACCCGAGAGAGGTCCAGAGCACAGTGCAGAGACAGCATAGAGAAGAATTGCTTAGGATTTTAATTGTTTGGATATGAGAAAATTGTATGGATTAATTGGATATGTGAAAATATTAATTATGTGGATTATGTGAAAAATTGCTTAAGATATTAATTGGTTAGAATATGTAGAAAAAATTGCTTGAGTACGTTGAATTGTTGATTGTGTTGTGGATAATTGATTGTGTAAATTGCTTCAAGTAATAATGGTGTGTTGTTATGTTTATAGTAATATGACTTCAATGGAAGGTTCCTCAAGTGAAATAGTGGATGATGATATACCTCTTTAGAAGTATGTAATTAAAGTGAAAAAAATTGGAAGGGGAAGAGAAAATTGACAATGGAAGTGTAGTTATTGACTTAAAACATTCAATGGATCATACTCAAGAGTCAAGGCACATCTCAAGCGGATAAGCGGACAAAAAATAAAGATGTGTGCAACGGTTAAACCCAACATAAGAGACGTGACAAAAGATATGGAGCAAGCGAAAATGAGATTGAAGGCTTCTATGCCTAGGAATGTAACTTTGCTTTTATCTTCAACGTCAAGTGGTGTCGGTCCCGGTGGAAGTGCAAGTGGTCCAAGTGAACCGAAGAAGAGGGAGGTGAACACCGTGGATCAAGCATTCAATAAAGAGGCAAGTGATGAATTAGATTGCATTATTGTGAGGATGTTCTATACCGGTGGATTGTCATTTAATTTGACAAGAAATCCATGATATGCCAACCCATTTAAATTTGCCGCAAACAATCTAATCGCCAGCTACAACTCTTTGAGGAACACTCTCTTGCAACCATGGTTCAAAGTCTCGGTCTCGGCCGCCAACTCGGCCGGCACCGAGACGGATCGATCTCGGCGACTCAGATCGGACTTGGACGATACGCGCAAAACGCTACATATAACGCCAAAAAAATTATGAAAAAATCATGACAAATCGTAAAAAAATGTAGACATCAAAATTCATGTATCACATATTTAAAACATATCACCTAGCACCCAAAACATAATGTGAAAGCATAATACAAGCGTCGTCGATAGAAACATATCAAAATACATGCATAATATAGTAAATTGCACAAAATAATTCATAAGTACCTGCTAATATAGTTATTTCCACATTGAATTACGAGGAGGCATAAAATCGTTATCATCATCCCCGCGATAAGTATAGAAACCAGGTATATAGTTTTTATAAGGTTAATAATATGTTTGTGGGTGAGATCCTGTGGCTGAGATGATTGGCCAGAGGATCCACTATCAGAGTAATATGACGGAAGGGGTTGTGCAATATCAACTCCATGGTGATAATACTCAAAACCTCGATATTCAGTGCTGCTAGTAGAATATTCATCAGTACTAGAATAATCAGTGCCAGAATATTGGCCAGATGTCAAACCCAACCCCTGTAAATGGCCTTCAAGACTATGATGACCATGTGAGTAGTTATCATGTCCGCTCGAAGAATCATCGCTAGAAGTGAAATCGACCAACCGATTCAAATGTCTACGCTGTTGCGAAATCCCCGCCCAGCCTCCATGATCTATATCTTGTGTGGCATAATATTCTGAATCTCATGTTATAGCACCACCTCGTTGGCTTCCACCAACACCATGAGTCTCTTCATCATTACCGCCATCACCTCTATAACCGCCGTCATCACCATCACCACCATCACCGCCATCATCACCGTCGTCATCATCACCGCCATCACCATCATCGTCGTCATCACTGCCACTTTCGTCACTACGACGAATACCTTCATCCAACCAATCTAAGTCATCTGGTGGTAACATCGGTTGTTCTCCCTCACGAATCCACTCATCCAAAATATCATCATCATTGAAATGTTGTTCAGATCAATTGGGTTGTAATAATCATCAGTGTCGCTTTTGCATGTCAAGTTTCTTACTCGCAACCGCATATTGTAATGCACAAATACTAGTTTATGCAACTTGTTCATTGTCAACTGGTTGCGCAATTTTGTATGAATCAGCGACCACGTGCTCCAATTTCTTTGACAACCCAATGAAAAACGTGTTTGGTTTAAAACTTTAATGACAATTTTCTACAGATTGGGAGCTTTTTCGCCATAATTAATCCACCAATCAGCTGAAAGAGATTATTGCACTGCTCTTCTAGTCAGTGATCTTCCAAATTCCCCAACTCCATCTACAAATAATTTTATCTGTGAGAATACACATCACAAGTGTTAATATTTGCATAACATTATATCGATAAAATAAATAAATTATTATTACCTCATTAATAGCTCTTGCTTATTTATTCAAATCCGACTCCAATCTTTTAATGACCTCCTTTAATCCATTTCTCACTTCTGGATGTGTAGAAAAAATTTCTGAATATTGGAGTGCTACATTTAAAAATTATGCTGCAATAATGTAAGCACATGATTGTTATGGTATGACAATTTCAATTTCTAGTCAACAAATATGATTTTTAGGCAAATGAATTACCAGCAGCATGCAAGTGTTTATGAAATTGTCCCTCCCATCTTTTCTTCCAGTTCTTATTTGATGCCTTTATAGCCAATTTTGCTCTATCCATAACTTCATATATAATAGATAATGTAAGTTTTTTGTCCTAGTCCACTATCTTCAAGACTCTAATAAGAGGATCCATAATGTTTTGGACCTCTCTTGCCTTCTTCCAAAACCGGTCAGTCAAAATGAGATTAGAAACCTTATCTCGCACGCTTCTACTCCTTTCCTTATTGAATTCACGCCATTCGTTAGTCGTACACATTCTTTTCAAATCTTGCTCATAGCGAATAAGGCTTTCAATAGAAATAAACTTGGTGGCAAACCGTGTTACACCTGGTCTCAACAAATCTCTATCTCTGGTAAATAGCTTTATTAAATTCACCACTTTAAGGCTATTGTAAATGAATGATGTGATCATCTTAGCATCATCTAATGTCTCCTTGACTGATTTCATAGAGCCAATATCTTCAAGCATCAAATCAATGCAATGTCCTGCACTGGGAGATCAAAATAAATGTTTTCTCTTCTCTATCAACATGTGACCAGCTGGTTTGAAACTTGCCTCATTATCTATTACAACATGCACCATATTTTCTTCACCAACTTCATCAACAACTTTATCCATTAGCGAGAATATATAATCAGCAGTCTACGAGATATTAGTAATATCAACAGAAGTATGATAGATCATGCTTCTATCACAATAAATCATGAAATTAACAATAGGCTTTCTATTCCGAGAACTCCAGCCATCACACATGATCATACAACCATACTGCGGCCATTTTATTTTTATTGAAGCAATATATATACTTCAATTTCTTTCATTTCCTCCTCTAAATATAGATTGCCAATCTGGTACCCTAAAAGGCCTTTTACACCTGGGCAAGCCTCCGCAATAGTATTAATCATGACTTAGTAGTAAGGACCGCTATCAGCTGCATTGAATGGTATTGCATTGTAGTGAAAGAATTTCGCCATAAATTTTCCAACCTTTTTAATATTCTCAGTTGAGAACATGCTTTTGATTGATTTCTGTTTTGTTGGGGACATATAAGGATCAATACCACGAGCTGAAATTTCAGCTTCTCTCATGTCATACTCTGACGCAATCCACGGTTAATCCCTGATCCTGAAGGCTGCGAACTACAGCCACCAATATCAACTCCTTCTGCCGATCTCCAAGTCATTTCTCGACTTTCTTTCATAACTTGTTTTAGTTGTCTTCTTTCAACTCCTTCTAAACCATCAACTTCTTCAATTTCATTATCAAAATCTTCATCGGTCACATCATAAAAATCTTCCTCACTTAAAAATCTCATAAGTCGCTCTTTCTTAGATTTTATGGTCGCTCTTTCTTTACTACCTTCAGAAAGATGTCTCATTATTTGAGATACCTCTTTTGATACTCGCAAGCATCCTTCCACCTGACCGGGTACATGTGCTATATGTTGCTTCAATTTAGTGATACCACCATGAACTTGTTTCCCGCAATAATTACACTTCACATGTTTTCTACTTTCACTAACAGGGGTACCATGTTCCCATCCAATATCGCATTGCTTTGGAGCCATACTAAAATTTAAAAAATTATCTGTTAAATTAAATTAAAACTAAACTTAACTAAATTAACTAAATTAAAAGAAAATGAAATTAAACTCAATTAAATTAAACTAAATTAAATTAAATTAAACTAGTTTATACTAGATTAAGCTAAACTAACTTAATTACCTAACTTCAATAAAATTATTAAATTACCTAACTTAATTATAATTACAAAATTTTATTAAATTAAATTAACCTAAATTAAGTTTAACTAAACTAAACTAAACTAATTTAAATTAAATTAAACTCAATTAAATATAACTAAATTAAACTAAACTAAACTAGTTTATACTAGATTAAGCTAAACTAACTTAATTACCTAACTTTAATAAAATTAAGTTTAACTAAACTAAACTAATTTAAATTAAATTAAACTAAATTTAACTAGACTGAACTAGTTTATACTGAGAGGAGAGGATCAGAGGGGGGAGAGAGATGGACAGAGAGACAGAGAGAGGAACAGGAGAGAGAGAGACGGAAACAAAGAGGGAGAGAGAGGGACAAAGAGAGACGGGAGAGGATCAGAGGAGAGAGAGACGGAGACAGAGAGGGAGAGAGATGGACAGAGAGACAGAGAGTAGAGGATCAGAGGGGAGAGAGAGGAATAGAGAGAAAGGGAAAGGGAGAGAGACGGAGACAGAGAGGGAGAGAGGGACACAGAAGAAGAGAGGGAGAGAAGAGAGATCGACGGAAAAAGAGAGGGAGAGAGAGTACCTACGGGCTGCGAGGGGACGGCGACGGCGGGGAATTTTTTTCCTTTTTGCTTCAGATCCGCAGGCCCGACGTGAGAGAGAGAGAGAGAGAGAGCGAGAGCTGAGCAGCGTGAGAGAGAGAGAGATCTATCTCTTTTTATCTTCGGTTCACGGATGTCGAGTCGACCCGGGTCGACTCGGCACCCGCCCTTCGACTCGGGGTTCCGAGTCAATTCGTAGGCGGCCGAGTCGGATACGACTCGGCCGAGTCCTTAAACCCTGCTTGCAACGTGAGAAATCTCACTTAGAAATGTTGATGGGGCACATGGAAGCAAAAAGGGTCTCCATTTGTAGTGATGAATGGACGAATGCGCAAAGGAGACCTATCATTAATTTCATAGCAATCACTGAAAGTGACCCGATGTTCTTGTAATCCATAAATGACGAGGGAAAAGTGAAAAACAGACATTACATTGCGAAAAAGCTTGAAGATTGCATTAGAGAGGTTGGGGCTCAAAACATTATCCAAATCATAACCGATAACGTTTCTGCATGCAAGACCGCAGGTGTTATTGTAGAGAGCAAGTATCCTCACATCTTTTGGACCTCTTGTATAGTGCACACTCTTAATCTTGTACTTAAAATATTTGCGCGGCTAAAAACACGGAGACAAATGCTGCAACTTATAAACAATACACTTGGATTACTAAGGTCTCGAATGATGCATTGGTTATAAAGACTTTTATCATGAACCATTCCATGAGGTTTGTCATAGTCAATGACTATTCCAAGATTAGGTTTCTTGCGGTTGCAAAAACTAGATTTGCTTCTTGGATTATCATGTTGAAAAGGTTTAAAGTCATCAAAAAAACCTCCAAAATTTGGTTCTTAGTGATCGACGAAACATGTATAGCGATGATGATGTGGGACAAGCACAATTTGTTAAAGAGAAAGTGCTAAATGAGATTTGTGGTGGAACAAAATAAATTATTTCATTTCCTTCAACGATCCTATTTATGACAGGGTCACTGACACCGACACGCCATTTCTTCATTTGGTGTATGACAAGTGAGACACAACGATCAAGAAAGTTAAAAGTGCTATTTATCAGCACGAAGGAAAAAAGGGAAAATTAGCAATCAACTTTTTATAATGTTGTACATCAAATCTTGGAGGATCGATGGAACAAAAGTAACACGTCACTTCAATATTTAGCACACTCTTTGAATCCAAGATAAAATCTAAGTTTATGTTATAATTCATATTCTTTAATGTGATTATTCTTTAATGTGATTATTCTTTATATTAATAGGTATTATCATGATGTTTGGCTTAATGAAACTATAACTCGACAAGCTCCCAATCAAGATGAAGAGATCTCTTCCGAAATAAGTGTTTGAAGAGATATTATCCCAACCCCAAAGAAAAACGGGTGGAGAGCATGGAGTATGCTAGATTTTAGGGCGTTTTAGGTGGTTTTGCTGATCCGGATTCTCTTCGTGATAGAGGATTTGTGAATCCGAAGTATTGGTGGGTTCTTCATGGTTCATCAACTCCACATTTACAGCATTGGCCTTAAAACTTCTAGGCCAACTATATTCCTCCTCTTGTTGTGAAAGAAATTGGAGTACATACTTCTTTATTCACTCCTTAAAGAGAAACAAATTAACCCCGGCACGGGTGAAAGATCTAGTGTATGCGCATAATAATCTCCATTTGCTTTCTCGAAATTCAGAAGAATATAATGAAGAGGAAACAAAGATGTGGGATATTGGTAGAGATGGCTTTAACTCATTTTAGGGTGCCGATATTATAGATTTTGTTACTCTTTCTCTTGATGAACCAATGATGGAGGTTGTGTTGTTTGCAGATGATGGAGGAGATGATGAAGAAGTCATTGGACTAACTTCGACTTCATCTTGAGACATATGACGCCGGTTGTAATTTTATTTTGAACTTGTGATGTTAAGTTGTTAACTTAGTTTGATAACGTGTGAACTTATGATCTTCAGTTGTAATTTTGTTATAAACATATGAAATTTTATAGTTTGCGCACGTGTTGATTGGTATTTTAGCTTGTTGATCACTTAATTGAGATTTTATAATTTATTTATATATAATAATAATAATAAAATATTTTTGTCATTGTCCTCGTATCTTTTTTTTTTTGAATTTTGTCGTATCCTGTGTCTGTGTCGTGTCCGACACTCGTGTCCGTGCTTCATAGACATATGGTCATGTCTATGTCTAATATAATTTTTTTATCTTAGTGTTCAGATAATTTTAAAGATGATATTGTTGTCTTTTAGATAATATTCCAAATTTTATTAAAAAAAACCTTACGCTTATACATAGTTTTGGTATAAAACCCTTGGTTGAGTTTTAAAAACCATTATTTGATGGTAGCTAAAGTATAAATATATTATATTAATAGTAAACAAATGCAAGACAGCAAATATTTGTTGGTTATAAGAAATAGATTCTTAGGGAGGCAAAATGAACGCCCAACAATTCTTGTATTATTACTTAGGAGATTACCCGTTCTTTATAACTTAAAGAGATTAACCTAAACTTCATATTATAGGATGTATATGCAAAAGGCACTTTTGGAAGGGTGTGTATGAAATAGTTTTAATTTTGATAAAAGAGAGGTATGCAGGCAAACCCATTTAAAAGGATGTTGTGAAACTATAAATTTCAAGCGCACAAGAACATATAAGAAAAATTTAATCTCATCCATAGACCTACTTAATTTTAATTTATAGTAGATGCAATTGTTATACAAATATATAACTTCAGATGAATGTATTTGCAAAACTCAACTCATAAACAAATAAAATATGAGTCATGTTTGATGGATTTATAGGACCAACAAATGCAAAAAGATTCATTTTGAAAGGGCATTCAACGTTCAACTCATTTTCCAAATCCCAAGTCAATTTATGCAATTTTCCATTAGAAATAGCATAAATATAAAGATATGATATTGGGTTCGTACGCAGTGTTTTCCTTTTTTAAGGATAATACAGCGACCATTGCCATCCATAGGGAAATATGAATGTATAATAGAGATAAGGGATTGCTCAATCTAAGTACCATGTGAATAACTCGTTACCCAATGACGTGAACACCCCCCCCCCCCCCCCCCTCAAATTGTGGAGGGCTGGAGTCATCACCTACCTTTTGAGTGAAAAGGCGACAAGACCAAGGAAGAAAGAATGGGAAAGAAGAGGAAAAGCATAACACGCAAGATGCCCAACAAGAAAGGGAAACTGAAGCTAGTTCATACTGCCTCTCTTCATCATCATTGTGCAACAAAGAGTTGGAATCCTTCATCCTCCAATTTTAGTTAGTCTACAAGAAGATAAGATGGGAAAACACTAAAAGAACAGAAACTAAAAGGGCAACAAAGTAATATGAAAATGGAGAATTGGACCTAAAACAACAAAGAAGTAAAAGCAACGTCCCAGTTGAGGCACTTTCTTGTACTTTCTATTTTGCATTGAAGTGAGGGTCACAAGGATATCCATGTATTATCCATGCTAACGTAAAAAGAAAAAGAACAATCATGATCTCTTGGAATTTCAAAAGTTCTACTCGCAATCTGATATGTCTAATATCTAAACTAAAAGTTCTATGATTCACGTTTGATGTTTTAAGGCATACTACAATATGACCATCCAGGAGAGGTTGATATATACATTCACTGAAGAGGGAAAAGCAAATTCATTTGGCATTGCCAATGAAGATAATGCACTACAATCTACAATGATCTCAAGACAAGCAAAGAAACTAAAAGGAAAGGGGAATGTTCATAAATACCTCCACTGCATCAGCAACCGTGGTTGTCATGTCATAACTAATCTCTTCAAAAGTTTCATCCAGGAAAAAGACTATTGTTGTAAGCCTTTTACCAGTTAAAAGAGCCTCAATCTCTTCGCGTGCAGGAATTGTAAGCCTGGGTCCAGCCTTAACTGAACGCTTTAGAGCATTCAATGTGTTCAATGCAAGGACCTGGACTTCCGAGAAAGTATTTGTCCCATGAGCTACATTATGTACATATTCTGATAAATATGATCCAACATCCTTGCTCGGAGGCATGGAAGACGCAGATAAATACATAAGCTCCCAAGCTTTTATCAAGAAGGTTCTGCATAAATAATTAATGAACCATGAGAGCACCCACAAGAGTACCTTGTATGAGCAAAGAAAAGAAGGGAGACAGATGATGTTGGTATTAACTTCTTACTATCTGCATTTATGAGCATAGTTAGGTACCTATCAGGGTTATTTCGTGTTTGCTTTGATAACTGTATAAAAAGCTCATCCCGAAGCTCAGCTCGTTTAAGAGTATGCTTATAAATCTTTCCAACAAGCTCAATTTTCTCCTCCAGATCCATCTGAGTGGTTTTTTCTGATGAATCAACTCCCATATATCTCAATACCATCTGGAACAACTTGACGGAGCGGCTTACCAGATCATTATTCATCTTAAGCAAAGACGTTGGAATTGGATCCTGTCAAAATGCAGCATGCTCAGTAAGCATCCCCACAACAGATCATGATGGTAAGAAACTGCCAAAACTGAAATGGAGGGGGGGGGGAAAAAATCTCGCTTTTCATTTCTCTCTTCTTTTCACTAATTCAACATCACCAATCAGCATGCTTAATACATAGCAATGCTTAACTACTCCATGCAAAAAAAAAAATCTCGCTTTTCATTTCTCTCTTCTTTTCACTAATTCAACATCACCAATCAGCATGCTTAATACATAGCAATGCTTAACTACTCCATGCAGATGTTCTCAAGTTAGCTATATATCATCCTCCTCACCTAAGCCCTTCCATCAAGATGGGTCTGCCTGTGGACCAAGACTTCAGGAAAGATTTGACAATATTTATGGATGTGACATCAACCCTCTCATAATTAGTGTCAACTTCGTGATCAAGAAAACTATACACCAGAGAGGGGCTTGCCATAACCTAAGAGGATAGTTGGCGTCCCCAAATTCTCCTAACTTGGGAAAATATCTAGAAGGGGAAAATATGACAAATTTTATATAGGAAATTGCATGCAACGCTGAGACACACATAAAACTTAGTCAAACAGAGTGCATCTCCGTTTCCCAAGATAGCTCCATATATAGAATAACATAAGAAAAACCACCTTCTGGAAACACAACATATCCTCCACTGTGAATTTTTCACGAATCTGAGGGCCTACAGCTTTCTTAGAGAAAAACCCACGTTTTCCTGCAGATTGAATTTGTTTCTGCATGGCTCTCAAAAATCCTTCAACCTACCAAGATGACAGGATAAAAATTAAAGTATGTATATCAAACATGATATTCAGTTCAATTAAGCAACACTGAAAAAATGCAAGATCATGACAACTTTGCATACACACACTTTGTTTGTTATAAGAAAAGAAGAGAGAAATGGCCTAGAGAGTAAGGCATCAGAACAACAAATAAATTTCATGAGTTTCATAGATAGAGCTAATAGAAAGTTTCTCCAGATTACAGCAATATTTCTACTCTTTTAACTAAAGTTTTGATGACAGCTTAGAAGTAGAGTTGCTCATAAATATATTATCATGCTTCATGCAAACACAAGCTACCAAAGATAACCCCCAGCATTGAGTGTGAATAAACTAACTGTCAAATGATTTCCTGTTAGTATTAAAAATAAAATAAAAAGGCTGAAGTAGTAATATCAATACATTGCATCTTGTTAAATAATAAGGTATTGGGTTATTGGGTTTTACTCATTAACCATATCCAGTTGTATGGTCTATATATTGTATTCTTGACATCAATAATAAATCTCAATTAAGGGTTTTGCTTCTAACATGGTACCAGAGCATAACCCTAGCCACCATCACGATCATCCCGCCACCATCTCCTCCATAAAAAACCACCTAGCCCAACCACCACCAATCGCTAAAACCTCAGCCGCCTCCAAGTTCTAAGAAAAGCCCTATCCTCCTTCTTTCGGAAACCTAGTCGTCAACCACCCTGGCGTCAACTGGCCTACTGCTTCGGACTCAACTATTGTAGTTGCCAACTTTTGTTATTGGTACAATGATTTCAACCTCAACTGTGATATTATCTGTTGCTCCTACCGACGCTATAGGCATCTTGTGCTACCCATGCTCACCTCTGCATCCTCATCTGCTGCCCTTCTGCTACCTCTGCATCCTCATCTGCTGCCCTCCTGCTACCTCTGCATCCTCATCTGCTGCCCTCCGACTATCTCTGCATAACCAAGTGAACCCCTTTGTTACCCCTGCAGCCTCTGCAGAACCAACTGCAGCCATTCGTTACTCCTATTGCATCCATCAGCCACCTCTACAAACCTGGTTCTCTTCTCTCTATTAGGTGATTATCTGGCTTCTCACATGGTTCTGCCACCAACTACTACAATTGTTGCCTAATGCTTCTTTGCATCTACTAGTGCTCTGTTTCTGGTCTCTTGCTACTATTTTTGTGCATTGCCGCCACTCCTAATGCTCTGTCCAACACCTTGTTGGTATTGTCTTTGTTTTGGTCTTGTTGAGTTCTGCTGAAGTGTGATTTTTTATCCGGCTATCTTTATTTGGCTGCTTCTTTATATTGTGTATGGTTGCGATGTCAGGTGCTACAAGTACTTCGTCCTCTCTTGTTCCTCCATCTTGGCTATTTGGTGATACTGCTTATTATTTTCTCTCGAACACTGCCTCTGGCCCTTCTAGTGCTCCTACTGTTCAGATATCACGGGACAAGTATGACAGGCTACGTCAGCTTGAGTTCTCTCAGATAGGTCATTAATCAACTCATACATCCTTTTCAGGTATGGATGCTTATACTCACAGACCTAAGATATTAAATTCAGGAGCCTCGTCTCACATGACAGGCATTAAGAACAAATTTATCTTTTACATCTTTCCAATAAATTTTTTCTTCTATCATTTCTGATGTTACACAGTCTACTCTACTTGGTGATGGGGTAGTTCAGGTTACTCCATCTTAATCTAATAAATATGTTATATGTTTCAAAATTTTCGATAAGTTTGTTATCCATCAGCCAGTTTACCAAACAAAATGATTGTAGCGTAATATTTTCCCTTCTTACTGTGTCTTTCAGGACCTAACAACTGAGAGAATGAATGGTTCGGTCGTGAGAGAGGAGGTATGTACTATTTGGATGGCAGTGTTTCTCCTGTTAGCTTGGTTGTGGATCATCATGGTCCTACTCTACTATGGCACTGGGGTCTGAGTCATCCATCATTGCAGAAGTTTCAGTCAATTGTTCCTGTTAAGTCTTTCGTCTCTACCTTAGGTTGTGCGTCTTGTGAGTTGGGTAAGCATCATCGTATCTCTTTTTCGAGTCAGGTCAATAATTGCAGTAGATCTGTTTTTGAATTAGTTCATTCTGATGTCTGAGGTCCTTGTCGTGTACCTTCAGTTAAAGGTTTTAGGTATTTTCTTTTTTTTTGTTGATGACTTCTCTCGCATGACTTGGCTTTATCTGTTAAAAGAGAGGTCTGAAGTTTCTTGTGTTATCGAACTTTACTTTAATGAAATCAAAAATCAGTTTTCTACATCAATTCGAGTGCTCCATACTAATAATGCCTTGGAATATGTGAAAAATGATGTATCTCTTTTCTGTTCTAAGAATGAAATTATTCATCAAACCTCTTACTCTCACACGTCACAACAAAATGGCGTTGATGAACGCAAACATAGACACATCCTAGATGTTGCTAGAACCATGACGAGATATATGCATGCTCTAGAGTATTTGTGGTCTGATGTTGTGTTAAGTGCTTATCATTTGATTAATAAGATGCTCTCGTCTGTTCTTCATAGTAAAATTCTATTTTCTTGTCCTCATCCTCGCAAAAGTATCTTTTCCATTACTCCTGTATTTGGTTGTACCTATTTTGTTCAGGACTTATCTCCAAATTTGGATAAATTGTCCCCTAGATCTATCCAGTGTGTCTTTGTCGGATATTCTAGAACTCAGAAAGGATATAGGTGCTACAATATATCTACCAAAAAGTATTTTGTGTACGCTGATATTTCATTTTTTGAGTCTGTTCCATATTTTCTCCAAATTGTCCAAGTACTTCTCCCACCACCTGTTCCTCTCCCACCACCTGTTCTATTGCATTGATTCCTACTCCTGATGTCTCTTCGCCAGTGTCAAAGACAAACACTAATGAGCGACCTGCAACGAAACCTCTTCGGGTAGTTACTTAGCAATACACTCACCGACCAAAAGTTTGTGCCCCTCAATCAGCTCCGACCGGCTCCTCTCCAGTGGAAGGCCCATCTCCTCTGTCATCCATCACCTCCTTCTGACCTTGATATTCCTATTACTCTTCGTAAAGGTAAAATAATCTTGTATTGATCATCCCATTTCTAATTTTGTCTCCTATGACAGTCTTATCACCTCTTTCCGCCAGTTTGCCCTGTGTTTGTTTTCTATACCTATACTAGATCTTATGAGAAGGTTTTATTGGTACCTACCTGGAAACAGGTCATGGATGAGGAGATGGATGCTCTTGTTTCTCGAGGAACCTGGAGTTGATCTCTGCACCCACGAATGATGTTGTTGTGGGTTGTTGCTGGGTTTATACTTTGAAGTATCTTACAGATGGTTCAGTGGATCGGTATAAAGCCAGACTTGTTGCCAAAAGATATACTCAAATTTGTTGCGTGGATTACTTTGAGACCTTTTCACCAGTTGCTCGGTTGAACTCCATTAGGATTTTATTTTCTATTGCTGTCAATCTGTCGTAGCCCTTGTTCGAGTTGGACGTCAAGAATACCTTCTTGTATGGTGATTTAAAGGAGGTATATATTAGAAACCTCCGAAGTATGTTGCTCAGGGAGAAAATAAAATATGTCGTCTCAGGAAGGCAATATATGGGCTCAAGCAGAGTCCATGGACATGGTTTGAGAAGTTTAGCATCACCCATCTCTAGCATTAGTTTTCATCGTTGTCACTCAGATCACTCGGCCTTCGTTCTGTATACTAAGTCTGGCTTAGTAATTCTGACAGTGTACGTTAATGATATTCTACTGATTGAGAGTGATTCAGTTGGTCTAGTGAAAACAAAAGAGTGTTTTTGATGTAATAAGGGATAGGATCGCAATCATCTTCAAACTAAAAAAAATGAAAACTAGGGTTTTGAATTGAAGAACTAGAAAAGAGGAATTAGGATTTAAAAAGAATCGAATAGATTTGAGCTTCGCACCCCTTTCACTACGGGCTTCGCACCCAAAACTCAAGGGTACTCTCAAGAAAATTTAACTGAAAAATTTTAATTATTTATTGTCTACTTATTCATTGAGTTGAGCCTCTTTATATAAGCTCTTACAAAGTAAACTTCTCCATCACAACTTATGTGAGACTAAGTATTATAATAAAAGAAAAAACTAAACTCAAAAATAGACTAAGGCATAAAAAGATAACTAGCACTGGTGTGATGTCTCCATCAATCTTAGGCGTCATTTTGTGATCAAAGTATTGATAAGCCTAAATACTTTTTGAGGATTGAAGTTGCACATCAAAAATATAGTGTACTTTTCTCAAAAGAAGTATGCTCTGGATCTTATGGAGACAAGACTTTTGAGGTGCAAACCTGTTAGTACTCCAATGAAAGCCAATGTGGACTGTGGTTTGATGATAGTCACATTCTTGATGATCCAAGAAGGTATAGAAGATTAATTGAAAAAACTCTAACAGTTACTAGGTCGGATATAACCTTTGTTGTTGGGGTATTGAGCAGATTCATACATCAGCCGAGAGAGATTCATTGGATAACTGCAATAACAATTCTAGCTTATGTCAAAAGTTCTCCAGGGAAAGGTCTATTGTATAGGAGGCATAAACATGTACGCATTTCTGGATATTCTAATTTTGGTTATACTGATGACAAAGGAGATAAGAAATCTACCACTGGTATTGCACCTTTATTGGAGGAAACCTTGTGACTTAGAGGAATAAGAAACAAGATGTGGTACCTTGATCTATTACAGAGGTCAAATATAAAGCTATGACTCATACTGCTTGCGAAATAATGTGATTGAAGAGCTTGATTTTAAACAACATGAACCTATGCATTGTGATAACTAATCTGCTATTTATATTGCCCAAAATCCTATGTTTCATAAGAGGACTAAGCACATTGAGGTTGACTATCATCTGGTCAGAGAAGCTTGGACTAAGAAGGTGATTTCTCTCCCGTTCACCCTATCATCAAAGCAATTGATCTTATCAGAGCTGCTTCACCACAGGTGTTTTCTAACTTATGTAGTAAGCTGGGCATGATATATATATGCTCCAGCTTGAGGGAAAGTGTTATATAATGAGGTATTGGGTTATTGGGTTTTACCCATTAACCATACCCAGTTGTATGGTCTATATATTGTATTCTTGACATCAATAATAAATCTCAATAAAGGGTTTATGCTTCTAACACATCTCATGATAAAGGCATTTAATATAAGTGTTGGATTTGGGACAATGTAGTAAACCATATGATGAACACACAACAATCTGGAAAAAAGATGGCAATGACTATATAAATGCACCAAATTGCCTGCAATTTTAGGCGTCCAAGCGTATGACAGAAAAACATACAATACAACCTCTAGTTGTTGCACCAAGGTAATAAAGAACATGAAAATGTGTACAACAGAAAAACATACAATACAATCTCTAGATGGCACCAAGTTAATGCAGACATGAAAAGGTAAGGATAAAGGTCGTAAATGTTGATTTCTTAAGTAATTTCACTTAGATCTGCTTTTAAGTTTGAAAAGTATTTTCAGGTCAAGTAAATGCAACAGTTGTGATTATATCATGGATATGGGAAGTATGTTATTGCTATATGCTTGATTATATCAATTAAAAGAACTAGCTATATATGCCATGCATAATATGCTCTTTTTTCAACTCAAACCCAATGAAAACAAACAATACAAGAAAGAGATGTGAATAGAATACAAATACTCCCATGTTATATAATTATGTTTATGAAAATATGAAATCTTTACTGCGCACCTGGAATCTATCCATCAAGGGTATAGCACCTGCAAGCTCGGGTGGCATAGACATTGACAGTGTCATCGGGGTGCTGCAAAATAATAGGATGAGGCATAAAATTCTATGCATGGTCATCTTGCTGACCCTGAATTCTTGTGATAGCTGTATTTCTTATTTTGTATGCACCAAACATAGTCTAAGCTTAAATGGAAACCATACGAGAAGAATATCAGAAGGAAGTTATTGATAAGCTTATAGTCATCATTTCACATGAATGCGGGTTATAAGTACAGATTGCAACTTAATCTTCGAATTATTAAAATGATATAAAATTCTTAGGTCAATAATTTAGTCATTGGAACATATACCGGTTGTGAAATCACTTGAGTGGCAAAAGGAAATAAATTATTCCACAAAAAAGACAAGTTTTCCATATTAGTTTGTTGGTGATTTACAAGCCAAACTACAAAGACCAGAACTGTTAGTTTTTTATTACTATTCAATAAATGAAAACTACAACTCTTCTTCCCATGTAGGAAAAATAATTTCCATATTCTCCTATCTTTTGCAAACCAAATGACTAGATAATTTATCTGTTCTTGGGAAACCAAGGTTTCCAACCTAATCTTATAAGACAAGCAGGTATTAACCGAAAGTGAACCATAATACTAAAAGGGGAAGATTTCCAGTCTTCACTTCCTATTTACCTACCAATACCATTGACTCACAAGAGTGACTGATTAAAACTTAAAGCAACTGCTTTTAAATAATATAAACTTATAAAGGAAAAATGGACTTACGGAGGAGCGAAGTTAGAACCATCGCTGTCATAACCATCTCCATTCACACTAGCAAAAGACTATGCAAGGGAGTGGCATTACCATTGCTCGAACTGAAGGAAGACTGGCTCATCCTGACACTCCGGTTGGCAACCGGTAAATCGTCAACTATCATTCCCAAGATGAATAGATATCCTTTTATCTGCTGTTAATAATCCCTTCTAATATCCTTTAATCATCTGTTAATAATCCCTTCTAATATCCTTTTATCTGCTGCTACTAATCATTAACAATATAACTTCTTCTGACACCTCTTCTAATTGATGAGAAATGCAGTCTTGGGCAACCAGTCGTAATGCAGTCTTGGGCAACACTAAGCAGCCTTCAGATGTATTTCCTAGAGAATAATAAAGAAAAGTATATAAATAGTTTGATTTCTTCACAAAAATTATAGTTATGTGGTCACTCAAAAACATCAATCTGAACCTTCAAAAAATTCAGATGTTGAAGATTGCCCTTTGTTTGTGAACAAGCACTCACCTAGTGTGAAATCTTTCTCAATCAATCAAACATAGAAATATAGGATAGAAGCAAAATAAAGGCATCAGTGGATGTCCAAGAACTCATGCACAAAAGGATTGCATAATCTTCATTGTTTAACCAAAACTAAAATTGTGTTCATACAAATGCTCATCAAAAATCATATGAGATAAGGGAAAGGATAGATTCCAAGAGGCATAAACAAACTAGCAGAATATCTCAAATCCATAAAGGGTGTCCTTTTCAGCTGAAGCAAGAGTCCCATTGTGTATGATTTAGAAGGGGGAAAGTTTTACCAAAATACACCATTGCCATAATAGAACTATTACTAGAATATGGAAAGTCTACATTACATAGAATCATCGACTAAAGTGCTAAAATTTATTCACTGTATATCTTTAATCAATACCCCCATGGATTGGTAGTATAGAGAATGTCCTATTGGATAGACTACAAAGTAAATTATACCAATATGTGAAATTAGTAAAGGGCCAAATTCCCAGCTATTGCAAGAGTTTGAGGTTAGATATAATCAAAACTCTATAAGCAAACACATTATATCAAAAAAAAAATTGGTAGAAGGCAAAATCTCTATAATAGTTAGAGTGGAGTTTTGGAACTGCTTAGCCAACAACACAATGAGCTAAAGTCAGTCCAAATTCCCTGATGGTTAAACTTCTGTACCTAACTGCAGTTTGCCTTCATACCGAAAAATACAAACGTCTATTCACTAAGTGCCCATTAAACAAATTCCATTTCTGATCGAAATCCCATAAAACAAACACATTGTATCAAAAAAAAAAAAGATTCGGGTTCTCTTTCAGCGACTAGTCACTCAACTGAACTAATTCTAAAAACAAAACATACAACCAAAATTTCTGAAAATAAGTCCTTCAGTAATTAAACACATTTTGTCAAATTCTTAAAGGGCTCTCACTTAAGCTATCAGGAAATCTCCTCAGTTGAAAGCAAATCAACAATTGGAAGGAAAATACACAAAGGTGACAACTTTATCGATGAAAACCCACCGATTGTAATCAGATCAAAATGGGCACCTGGATTTGAGATCAGAGAACGAGTAGAAGATGGGAATTTGATATTTTGAAGAGTAGAACTGATCGTACCTCGTAATTGCGAAAGAATCTGAGGAATGCCGAATGAGAGAAAGTGAACAGAGAGAAGAAGAGATCATAAAGAGAAAACCCCTTGTTGTTTGTTGTGTGGTGTTGCTTTCGCTGCCGGCTTCCTCTCTCTCTGTCTGAAGAGAGAAAAAGACAGTCTGAGATGAGATCCAAAAGAGATAAAAGAAGAAGAGGGAGTCACGAGGATTAAATATTCACAGAGGGAAGAGCGCTCAGCTCTCAGTGTGAAGCAATTTAATTTATGATTTTTTTTTTCAAAACACCAAAATTTATCCCTTTTTTATTTTTCTAGAAAATAATGACAAGAAAATTGTGAGATTTAAGAGAGGATGGTCAG